>LDKF01000873.1:18863-30280 GCA_001026735.1 Rotylenchulus reniformis
TGATGTGCACCCCCTGAAATGCCATCGACTTTTTAAAAAATTTTGAATTTTTGAGTGAAAAATGATTAAATTTCTTAAGGAAAATGCACTAATTTTTCGAAAAAAATTTCCCGGCGATCCCTTTCGTGGCCGCCGCACCCTATTTCTATAAACTAATAGTGCAAAAACTTGTCCCTGTCAAAATGGTCCAATTCATTATCTTGGTCCTAAAAAATGGAATGGAAATTAAATTTAATTCCTTAAAAGTTACAAAGAAAGCGGAACATCCTTTGCTAACCATTCAAATAAACTTTCAGAGTTGCCAACAAAATACGTGAACTTGTCAATGAATTGAAGGAGCAAGAACAGGTTTGAGTTCAGAAATCATTTTAAAAATGAATGGAATTTACAGCAACGCGAAAGTCTTGCTTCCCTGGCGGAATTTAAAAATTTTATTTCCAAATTACCGAATATTGTGGAAAAGAAGAAATCGACGGGAAATTTCACAAAACTGGCGGGAGTTATCCAAAGATACTTGACCGATGATTTTTTCCAGGACATTTTGCATTGTGAACAAGGTGCAAATCGGCAATTTTCTTAGTTAAAGTTCATTCTTGACAGAATTGATCCGGAACCCTCAACCGGACAAAGTCATTCCCTTCATCGAGAATTCCATAATCGAATCAAAGGACAAAGTTCCAATTGTCCGTTTGATAGTCCTCCAATCCCTCTACTCCAAAGGCCTTAAGTCATCGGTTATGCAGCATTATGCCAAATTGATATGTCAGGCGAGTAATATGTGCGACGAATACGATAGAAAAATCGAATTGCATTTTCAGAGTTATGGCATTTCTGAGCTCAAGTGGATCCTGAAGTTGCAATTGGCCGGATTGGTAAGGGACGAAGTTCATCAGCCGGAGGTTTGGACGGCTTGAATTAATTGCTTAACATGATGGCAAACACAGGTTCGATATCCCGCTGCTGCAAATTTTGGCCAATTGGCCGCCCGAAGGTACCGAACCAACTTTGCGGAAATTGATGAACTGGTGTGGTGGCTATTCCCGTCCTAATCCTTTTTGAAAAAATCTTTTTTCGAAACGATTTGGCTCAAACTGCGGCACTTCGCTGCTCATACGTCTCATTGAGGAAGGACTTGGCAATAATTGGAGCGAATTTACATCCATCGAAGGCAAAGGGCACAATCGGCAGAATGCCCAAACAGGGACAACTCTGGTTTTTGTGGTTGGGGGCGTGACAAGGTCGGAAGTCTCCATGTTGAACCAGTTGCCCGCCAACCTACTGTATTGCACTACTGGTCTTGTCAGCGGGAACGACTTGCTTAATTCATTCCGAGAATGAGGCAGAAATGATGTTCAATTTATCCACCAAATGAAAAAATAAATCAAGACAAAAAAAAATAAAATCAGCGCCAAATTTTGAATTTACTAGTATTTTTGGCTCTATGTTTTGATTTTCTCACAAGGGAGGTTTTTGAAGTGCCACATTCCGATTGCTTGGAGACCCATTCCATAATGTAGAGTACCCACGCTAACCATGGCATTGGCATATTTATTTGTGCTCAAATATGCTAATTAATTGGTTAGACCACGTACCGTTGTACGTACAAGACCTTCATGAAGTACGTCACACGTTTAACTGGTTTTTTTAACGAAACGTGCTAATTTACATACCAGTCTGCACTTGTTTTTGGTACGTGAGTACGTTACACGTGTACCCCTGCCTATTTGTACTTGGTACTTGTACGTGCTCTTTTTGCACGATTTTCACGTACCAACTTTGCACCAAAAAAATTTAAAAAATTTTACGAAAATGAAAGACCTAAACTAGAATGGTGAAATTTTCGCTAAAAACCAATATTGTAGAGTCCAAGGGAGAACCCGATATTTTGAAATTTAAAAAATTTCACAAACCTTTGGTCTCCAAATTCACTTCGGTTCAAAAATTTTGCATTTTTCTAAAAATTTCACAAGATTGGATTTAGAAAATAATTAATAGCCTAGGAATTATCAAAAATTCTCATCCCCGCATATATGATTTCCTGACAAGACTGCACCAATTTGACACCAAAAAATGCAGGAAATCCGTGAAGCTATCCTGAGGCCAGGGTCAGTTCATCGCCGGAAGGAATTTGTGGAAATGGATCGGACCCTGCTGCATCTCTGCCGAAATTAGCCACTCCACACTGACCAACACATTGCCATCTTCCTATCTCGCTGGCACTGAAGCAGTTGTTGAATGATCTGGTCGACACAACTGGAGCCGAAAATGATGAAGAAATTGGAGATGGAGATGATGATGAGGAAAATGAACGGGAAATTGACGTGGAAAATGAAGTTGATGCAGAAAATTTGCACGTTTCTCCCCTTCACTTGGTACTTGTCGGGTTTGTATCTCAAATTTGACACCCAAAGTTTTGGGAAATTTTAAAATTTATTATTTTTTGTAATTTTTCCTCCTCAAAGGGTAATTTTTGACGCTGAATCCGAATCTGACGTTCATTTTGTGGTGTTTAGACATCATTTTCGTAGTATTAGTTGGCGATCCATTTCATCCCTTTCCTTAGGTCATTTCCTCCCATTCCCCGCCTATAAATATTCTGTCCCTTTCCCCCATTGTCACTTTTCCACTGACCATTCTTTCAGTGAGTCTTATTGATTTATTTCGACTGCAAATAAATATTTTGGAATTATAAACTGTTGGTGCTCGGACACAACAGTTTTCTGGCGCAGCCAGTAGTGAACTTCGAACAGCAACAAAGCAGAATAAGCGCCACTAGAAGTGGGCTTAATTTCATCAACTCGCCGTCCCTATTAGCGCACCCAGGTGGTGGCTAATAGAAGAAATCGCCGTTTCCTATTTGTGCACCCAGGTGGTGGCAAATAGTCGTCGTTCCTATTAGTTGGACCCAGGTGGTCGCTAATAGAAGGGATCGCGCTTCTGATTGAGCAGCCAGGTGCTGTCAATTCAGATCATCCACGCGCAACCGCTCGCTATCGCAGCTAGGCGCTGGTTAGCAAAGAGCGGCGTCACATCATACCGCCATGGACATCAGCGCTTCGGGAAAAGTCGGCAAAGGGCCGGGTGCCTACACTCCAGAAATGAATTGGGAATCCTGGGCTGAGCGCTTTGACTTTTTCATCAAGCTCCGCAAGATCACCGACGAGGAAACAAAAAAGCTCCTGTTCTTCACCGAGATTGGATCGGTGTATGATGAGCTCCGTCGGATGGCACAGCCCGATGATGTGCGAGCGTTGACCTTAAAAGAGATTAAGGCGTTGATGGCTGAGCGGTACGGCGAAACCAAGACAGTGGCGGCGAAGAGACATGAACTGTTTTCTGCTAGGCAGGGAGACCAATCGATAAGGGATTTCTCGATTGACCTGCGAAGTCTCATCGCGAAGGCGGAATGGGATCGCAACAGCATTGATATGTGCTTGAGTGCCCTGTTCATTAATTGGATAAAAAGCGACTCGATTCGGGTGGAATTGATTAAAAAGGGGGATAAGGACCTAAAGTAAGGACGCAGTCGAGTTGGCCGTCATGCTGGAACAATCCGAGTTGGATGCCCACGCCATTGGTGGACAGGAATCATCGCAATCGGATGTTGCCAAGGTTTTCGCTCCGAAGGGAGGAAAACCCAGGACGGGCCATTGTTACCGATGCGGCCAGAGAAGTCATTGGTCCAATACCTGCCCGAATAAAAATGACACATGCAAAAAGTGTGGAAAGTCGGGTCACTGGGCGAAAATGTGCCCACATGCGGAAACCAAAGGAACGAATCCAAATCCGCCGAAGCCAAGCAATGGAACAGAGGGCAAAAGAAGATTGCCAAGGTGGACTTCAATGTCATCAGTGTGGCATCAACAGAAGTGGACAGCATCAAATTTCCGCCGGTACACATCGATTTGGAGATCAATGGTGTGAATGTGCCATTTGAACTGGACACCGGCGCGGATGCGTCACTGATGCACAAAGGACATTGGGCGAAAATCGGCAAACCTGAAATAAAGGCCGTGAATTCGGAACTGAGGGCCTACGGAGGGGTACCAATTGAAGGAATTTTGGGTACGATTGAGGTGGAAATTGCGCATGGGAAGCGCAAAATGTCAGCAACTTTCCATATTGTGGATGGACCAGGGAAGAACCTTTGTGGAAGGGACATCATTCGGGAGCTTAAAATTGATTTGAATTCGGCATTAAAAAAGTGATGACCAAACCGGTGGGAAAGTTGGAGCAGATTCTCAGCAAGTTTGCTGATGTGTTCAGTGACGGTTTGGGTCAATGCCGGAAGACAGTCACCCTGAAATTCAAGGAGGAGTCCCAGCCAAAGCGGTGCGAACCCCGTCCAATTCCATTCGCACTAAAGCCGGCGGTTGAGGAGGTCCTGGAGAAATGGCAGAAAGAAGGCGTTTTGGAGCCAATTTCGCACTCCGAATGGGCGACGCCGCTGGTGATTGTGCCGAAACCTGGGAATAAGATTCGGCTGTGTTGCGACTACAAAGTGACGGTCAACCCGTGCCTGGACATCCACCAGTACCCGTTGCCTCGTCCGGATGAACTATTCAGCTCATTGAATGGCGGCGACAATTCTCAAAGATCGATCTGAAAGAGGCATACCTTCAACTTCCGTTGGACGAGGAGGCAAAAGAGTGCCTTGCTATCACCACCCATAAGGGACTTTTCGCATTCACGCCCATGCCATATGGTGTGGCGTCGGCACCAGCGATCTTCCAGCAGACAATGGAAGATGTTCTGCAAGGAATCGATGGTGTAGTTGTATACCTGGATGATATTTTGGTGACGGCATCAACGGAAGAGGAGCACCTGGGACGGCTGCAAGCTGTTCTGTCCCGATTGAGGGAACATGGGCTGCGGGTCAAGAAGGAGAAATGCTCTTTCATGGAGGACAATATCGTCTATTTGGGCCATGAGATCGATCGGAATGGTGTCCGCGCGTCGGCTGAAAAGGTCAAAGGGATCCAAGAAATGCCACCACCGAAAAATCTGAAAGAGCTGGAGTCCTTTCTCGGCATGGTCAACTACTACAGCAAGTTCGTCCCAGGGATGGCTACGATAGTTGAACCACTGAATGAGTTGCGCCGAAAGGACCAAAAGTGGCATTGGGGACCTGAGCAAGAACAGGCGTTCCAAAAAGTGAAAAGGAACTGATCTCCGATAAAATCCTGGTGCATTATGATCCAAAAAAGCCGCTGTACTTAGCCACGGATTCATCTGACTATGGAATGGGAGCGGTGCTCTTCCATAAGGACAGCAAAACTGGCCGTGAGGGCGTGATTGCATTCGCGTCAAAGACGCTGAGCCCTGCGGAGCGGAAATATGCACAAATCGAGAAGGAAGCAAGAGCCATCATCTTCGGCGTCGAGAAGTTCAAACAGTACCTGTATGGTAGAAACTTCACACTTTGGACGGACCATGAGCTACTGAAGAAAATTTTCGGGCCAAAAGGCGAATTGCCAGTTGTGGCAGCACGCAGATTGCACCGATGGGGGCTTATCCTGACGAATTTTGATTACTCGATTGAGTACAAGTCCACCAAGGAGTTCGGGAATGCCGACGGATTGTCGCGGCTTCCGTGCCCCGAAGTAGAGTCAGAAGACCCAGATGGAAGGGAAATCCACCAAATTCAGCAGGAGACCATTGGAGTACTGCCAGTGACGGCCCAGATGATTGGAGAAGCCGTGGAGAAGGACCCGGTTCTGGAAAAAGTCAAAGAATTTGTCCAAAATGGCTGGCCGACAAGAATCGACGATGAGTTGAAACCGTACCATGTTCTACGCCAGGAGCTGGAAGTGGTGTCGGGCTGTCTTCTCAGGAGCAATAGAACGGTCATTCCGGTGGTGTTTCGTGATCAGATCTTGCAGCTACTACATTCTGCGCATCCAGGCATTGTTCGGATGAAGGCACTGGCCAGGCAGATGGTTTGGTGGCCGTGGATTGATCAGGACATCGAGAACATCCGGAAAAGCTGCAAAATTTGCCAGCAGAATGCGCCTGAAGAGCGCAAGATTCCGCTTCATCCTTGGGAAATTCCTGAAAGGCCATGGCAAAGAGTGCATGTGGACTACTGTGGACCATTCTGGGGGCACATGTGGTTCGTAATGGTCGATGCCAAAACGAAATGGCCGGAGGTAGTGAAGATGCAGAACACGGATGCCAAGACGACAATTGATGAAATGAGGAAAATCTTCTCCACTCATGGGCTCCCGGAGCAGATTGTGAGCGACAACGGGCCACAATTCACATCCGAGGAGTGGAGGAACTACTGCGAGTCACAAGGGATTGAGCACTTTGACACCGCCATACCATCCTCAGAGTAATGGAGAGGCAGAACGCTATGTGCAATCCTTCAAACAGGGCATGAATCGCCAGAGGGAAGCGGGCGTGCGGGTTGACATCGCCATGTACCAAGTGCTGGGATTCTACCGCATCACACCCCATACGACGACTGGACTATCCCCGGCAGAGATGATGTTCGGTCGGAGAACCCGGTCTCTCTTGGATCTTGTGAAGCCGGAAGAGACGGCCAGCAGCAAGAAAAAGCCGGAGTTGGACAAATATCAGGACAGAATGAGGCGAAATTTTGACTGGGGACTCGCCCAAGGAAGTTTGAAATGGGACAGAGTGTTCGCCAGGAACTACAGGGAAGGTTCGAAATGGATTCAGGGAAAGGTCATTAAAAGCCTGGGCGCAACAGTCTATTTGGTCAGAACCCTGTGGGGTATCTGGCGTCGGCACGCAGACCAGTTGAAGATGGACAACACTCTCGCGGAAACGGACGAGTACGAAGAGGAGCAGGAGTCCATCATCGAACCGCCTGAGGAATGGCACGACCCGCCGGAGCAACCCGACGAGGAACCGCCAGTGGCGAGGCCAGCAGATGTGCCATAGAAGTAGGCCGTGGAACTTCGCCGATCCGCTCGTGTGCCAAAGCCAACGAGGAAGTTCGACCCAAGCTGAGGACCAGCTTTTCGAAGGAAGGAGGGATGTGGTGTTTAGACATCATTTTCGTAGTATTAGTTGGCGATCCATTTCATCCCTTTCCTTAGGTCATTTCCTCCCATTCCCCGCAGATTACATCAAAATGGACGTCAGAATCGGATTCAGCGTCAAAAATTATCCCCGGGAAACCATTTCTTCATAAAAAAATGAAAAAAATTTTCCCAAACTTTTGGAGGTCAAATTTGAGACACAACCCCGACAAGTACCCTTCACATTCTTTCATTTGATTCTGCCAATTCCCAAAACCTTGGTCCTTCTCTCCCCAGCACTTCCGGTTCCCACTCTTCATTGAATATACTAAAGATTGGAAGAACATTCGGTATTCAGATTTTCGGTATTCGGACGTTTTTTGTTTGATTCGGTATTGGGATGGATTTTACACTATTCGGTATTCGGATTTTCGGGATTCAGATTTTCGGTATTCGGACGTTTTTTGTTTGATTCGGTATTGGGATGGATTTTACACTATTCGGTATTCGGATTTTCGGTATTCAGATTTTCGGTATTCGGACGTTTTTTGTTTGATTCGGTATTGGGATGGATTTTACACTATTCGGTATTCGGATTTTCGGTATTCAGATTTTCGGTATTCAGAGCGGTAGCGCTCGGATCATTCGGGACTCAGATAGGTAGCCACTATTTTGTTTTTCTCTGATTTTCAAAATCCATTCAGGAATTACGCGCCCTTTCAAAAAGGTAATGAAGTATAATCGGCGTAAAAATCCTGTAGAAATCAAATTTTATTTTCGGCGCTATGATTTTATGACGCGTAAACATTCCATGTTAAATGATTGCTGTTTGTTTCTTTTTCCTCGATTTATCCACTTTTATGTGATATTTTGCAAGAAGGAATTTGCTTCAAAAGATTATAGAAAGGTCCATTTCTACCTAGAGACTACATATTGTTATAAGTTAAACAGTTGCATAGAACCCGAAACATGAATACCGTAAAGGCTCTAAAATAAGCCCCCCGGCTTATTTTTTTCAAACCCACTCAAAGGGGAGGCTTATTTTAGAGCACTGGCTTATTTTAGAGCACTGGCTTATTTTTTTCGAACCCCCTTTCGAACTCTACTTAGGTATATTTTAATATGAATTTAGGAAACATTTATGTAAACTAAATCGGTATTTTGTGGAAGAATGAATGGCCGCGCAAAGATCGACCGGATTCTCTCCGAAATGAAATTAAAATTTCTTCAAAATGGTTACTGTCAAGAAGAAAGGGGGGGGGCTTATTTTAGAGCACCGGCCTATTTTTTTCAAACCCCCTCAAAGGGGAGGCTTATTTTAGAGCACGGGCTTATTTTAGAGCACTGGCTTATTTTAGAGGAAATACGGTATGTGTGATACAGAGGTGTTATCTGTCCTTTCTTTAAAGATTTGTCCTTTTTTCAGACCATGGGTGTCCTTTTGTCCTTTATTTTTGGATTTTAAAATTTTATTCAAAAAATGGCCAATTTTCTTAAGGAAAAAGACTAAATTTTCAAAAATTTCTCTGGCGGCCCCTGTCGGGACCGCCGGCACTCTCACATAGAGGATTTTCTTCAAGAAAATGCCTTAAAATGACCAATTTTCCTAAGGAAAAAGGACTAAATTTTCAAAAATTTCTCCGGCGGAAATTATTTTATTTATTTTTCGAAATATTAACACTTAATCCTACTACAACTTCGGGTTAGCCTAATCCGGATCAGCGGACTAATCCGGATCAAGACAAAAAGATGATAATAGAGATTAGTTCTTAATCCGGATTAAGGGCCCTCCTAACCCGGGTTACGCTGATCCGGATCAAGGAGTTAATCCGGATTAGACGAGGGAGATGATAATACGGATCAAGGGTCCTCTGATCCGGATTAGGCGAGTTAATCCGGATCAGTGACTTAACCCGGAGATGATAATAAGGCCCCCGAAAAAGCTAAAAATTGTCTGAGTCCCGAAAACCCTTCCGCGACCCTACCGCATCCATCCGGAAGCCTACCGCATCCATCCGCTACCCGTCCGCATTCATCCGGAAACCTACCGCATCCACCCGCGACCCGTCCGCACCCATCCGGAACCCTACCGCATCCATCCGCGACCCGTCCGCACCCATCCGGAACCCTACCGCATCCATCCGCGACCCGTCCGCATCCATCCGAAACGTTTCAGCTAAGGGTTCCGGATGGATGCGGTAGGGTCGCGGAAGGGTTTTCGGGACTCAGACAATTTTTAGCTTTTTCGGGACTCGGATCATTCGGGACTCAGACGATTTTTGGTGGTTTCGGGACTCAGATAATTTTTGGCTGTTTCGGGACTCGGATCATTCGGGACTCAGACTATTCGGTACTCAGACTATTCGGGACTCCGAGTGGTAGCGAAAATAGTGAGGGAAGTGAGAGGAATGCCAAAGCAACTGTTTCTGGCATTCTGTTTTATTAAAGAGCAACGGGCGAGCAACCGTTTGTTTCTTTGTCGAAAAAACATATAAAAAGGTTGCTTTTTCCTTCCCTACTCACAAGTCAAAAGGGATATAAATTGGTCTTGGCTGACGGTTTCAGAATATATAATTCCATCGTCACCAAGGTCTGACAAAACAAAAAATTTGGCGTTTTTGTCTTTTAACTATTTCTACAACAGGATAAATAAAGAAATAAAATTACTGAAAAAATTATCAGAAAATTGACCTCTCTTTATGTGATTGAACGTTTGAATATCAATAGATATCGGCCATGACCATGAACCCGAGTCTAACTTACAGATGGGGTAAATCATTTCCTCCGCCGTGCAAATCGATGCGAATGTTCTTTTATATGGTTTCGAAATCAAATACGGAAATGATGAAAATTTTTTGTTAGTGAAGTGGGAATTTTACAAAAAAATAACGAACGAAAGAAGGAAGGTTGGTGATGGATGATAGGTAAGAAGGGGTAACACGTCTGTTGAAAAATAAAACAAATGGAAATAATACCATCTACATGTGGAGGAACTTCAGCAACCCAAACAAAATTTGGTATCTGAACGGTGAGAGCCGATAACCGGCATCGATTGATCAGGGAAATATCGATCAAGGAAGGAAAGCATTGTGAGCAGCAAACACCAATAATCTTTAATCGCAATCAGACTGTTCCACCCGACTTGATTTGGCGCTTGGTGAAGGTGGCTGTTGGCTCTTCTTAAAATAAAAGCGGAGGAACAAAAATAATCAAAAATCAGTCACTAACCTGTCCTCTTGGCCGAAAAAGTTCATGTCGCATCAATTCGCTAACATCAGCGCGCTCTTCCTTGCGGCATTGCAAACATCGCCGAATGAAATCCTAATATCATTATCCAAGAGTGATTTATTCATTTGTGAATATTAACAAATTTTGTTAAATGAAATAAACAATTCTAATATTAGAAAACCCCTCGTTAACAAGGCATTATTATTTTTATTTGTAACACAATATGCCAAGAATTCTATAAGCAAAAATTTCTTTTTCGAACTATAAGCACGGGTCAATCAATTAAATGGTTGGCGTTATTATAGATAAAATCCAATAGCTAAAAAATTAAAAAAATTATAATTATCTAAAAATATGCAGATGTTTGATGAGTAAAAAGAGGAAGATTAATAAGGATATGGTCGATAGATAAACGCGTCATATATTGCAGTGCAAAGGTCATACATGTGCAAGGGGGGTGTCAAGGGGAGGGGGTCAAGATCGCATTTCGCAGGGGGGTCGGAGGGGTATTTCGCAGGGAACGGAGAGTCGGAGGGGAAAAAGAGGAGAAAAAGAAAGAAAGGGGAGAAAAAAAGAAAAAGGAGAGAAAATAGAAAGGGGAAAAATGAAAAAAGAAACGAGAAATATAAAATAAAAATATTTTTTTTCAGAATTTTAACCAAAATTTTTGAATCTCGCAGCTTCCGGCCTTCAAATTTGCGAAATACTTTTGTAAATTTTTGCGAAATGCTTTTGTAAATTTTTGACCAAATTGGATACCTTTTTTTGCATTTCGCAAAAATTTAGCCTTAATTCGGCCGGAAAAATTGACCATATTATTTAAGAAAAGGGTCCAAATTCTCAAAATTTCTCCGGCGACTCCTATCGGGGCCGCCGGCACCCCACACATCCACAACCATTATAGTGGTTATCCAAAAAAGCCGGTTAAAAAAATGGTCAAATTTCACAAGGAAATTGGTCTGAAATGGCAAAATTTTCGAACAATAACTCCTCTCCTCTATAAATGTCGAAAAAAATATATATTTTTTGCATTTTTTTTGATATTTCGCAATTTTTTTGGGCCTTGACCCCCCTCTCCTCTATATCGCAAAATTGTTCGAAAAATTGCCATTTTCGCATTTTTTAGCATTTAGCAAAATTTTTTGGGCCTTGACCCCCCCTCACCCCCCCCCCTATATCGCATTTTGCAAGGCCCTACCT
>LDKF01000873.1:34057-45327 GCA_001026735.1 Rotylenchulus reniformis
CCTTCCCCCCATTCCCCCCCCCCCCAAGACCAAATCCTGGCTACGCCACTGGTCTAGTGGGACTAACAAGATTATTTGCCCGTATGTAATCAGTGATTTTTCGATCACACTTTGCATCTGGCCGTGGAGTATCCGCTTTAAATTCCAATCTCTTCCTCTTTCTACCAGCTTTTTTCTCGATAATTGGAGGGTTGGATGAAGTCTTTGTGTTGACCATCAAAATCTCTAATTCTTTTTCCGAACTAACGCTTAGATCTGATGACTCGTTACTCGGAACTTGCGCCTGTTGAGCAACTTGTTGTTCTTCTGGCGAAGAATGCGTGCTCTGTGGTTTGGAGTGTTCTTCTTGTGATTGGCTCGTTGTTACCATATGCTAAATTAAATTTTAATTTTCGATTTATTGGACTAATTAACAAGTGTTTTGCCTACAAATTGTGTAGGAAGTGTTTTGCTTGCGCATGGACCCGTGTTGAACCTTTGTTTTTCCACTTGGAATTCATCATATTGTTCAGGTTGTGGTTCTTCAAATGAAGCGTTATTGTTTATCACAGGGATGTGATCGGTTGTTTGTGTAGTTGTCATCTAGAAATCGAATAACCTTTGATTATTACTATTTTAAAAATGGAGAATTTTTTGAAGAAATAAGAAAGCAAAGAACCTTCAAGTTAAAAAAATGGTCAGTTTTTGCAGTGTTCAATCAATTCAGAAAAAATTTTGGATTTTAAAAATTTTGACTGAATTTTGGTAAAAGTTTCGAGTCTTGGGTTTCGACTTCTCGGATTTCGGTACCCAGTTTCGGTCTCGAGTTTCGGGATTTTTCAGGTTTCGAGCATCCCTATAGATTAGATGCTTTAGTCCATGTTAACTAAAAATGCTTGGCACTACCGGAAAGAAGGCCGTTTTTGAAAACCCATTAATTTAACAGAGGGGACCCTTTTCATTTGAAAACCAAAAAAATTTTTTCATTTTTTTTTGGCTTTTATGACTATTTTTGAGCAAAAGGGTTGCAAAAAAAACAAAAAATTTTTTTTTCATTTTTGCCTAAAAGGGGGGACCCTTTTAGTGGGTTTTCAAAAACGGCCTTCTTTCCGGTAGTGCCAAATGCTTTCTACGTGATTTTCAATAGAGCTCAGAATTTTGAGAAAATCAGTATCATCGAATGGGTGAAATGGGCTACAAAACACTATATATTCTGCGGTCGCTAGAGCAAGATCAATTTAAATCCATTTATGAGGTCGGAAGAGAACTTTGAAACGATAAGCACTGTTCGAGTTATAACTCGGTTCATGCCAAACCTAGAGAAACGAGCTTAGTGTGGTGTGAAAAAATAGAGCAAATTATTAGCTACAAAATGAGCCTAAGGCCTAAGCTCATCCGAATTGGCTTAATCTAAAAAAGTTATGGCCAAAATAATCATTTGTGCGAGAATTTTTTGTAAATTGGCCGGTTTTCTTCCGACCTCAAAAATGAATTTGAATTGATCTTGCTCTAGCGACCGCAGATAATACATACTACTGATCCATTATTTTTTCACCCAAAAGTTGAAAATGGATTTTTTATTTGAAACGAAAGAAACGTCCGCTAACTTTTGGGTAGAAAAAATAATGGATCATCAGTAGGGAACGGATTTTTATGCAAATGCATATTTTTTTTGCAGCTTCAGAACGGCCTGAAAATCACGTAAAACACATTTTTAACATGATTTGAATTTTCTAGAATGGTTTTCTAACTGCATATTTTTGCATATTTTCGACTTTTTGTGCATATTTGCATATTTCGCATATTTTGCGCATATTTGAGCATATTTTGGGCATTTTTTGAGAAAAATATGCATTTTTGAGAAATTTTTGCATATTTTGGGAAATTTTTTTGCATTTTTTGAAAATTTTCGAACAATTTTCAATTTTTTGGCAATTTTAAAAAATTCCAGAATGGTTAAACTTTTACAATTTCCAAAGAAAAAGGGTCAATTAAGAAATCACATTGTTTTTCAAAAAATCTCCAAAAAAGTAAAAAAAAAAGGTAATACTTCAGTTTGTACCCCCTATTTTTTGGGAAAAAATCGATGTCTTCTAAAACGCCTCAAAATCACACCCTAGGGTCAGTTTTTGACGCTGAACCCGATTCTGACGTCTATTTTGACGTCCTGCGTCATTTGACGCAACTTTTTGACGCTGAGGTCAAAAATAATTTTTTGTAAAATCATCTAAAAATGAATTCCCAGGGGTAATTTTTGATGCTGAATCCGATTCTGAAATCTATTTTGACCTATTGCGTCATCTGACGCAACTTTTTGACGCTGACGTCAAAAATAATTTTTTGTAAAATCATCTAAAAATGAATTCCCAGGGGTAATTTTTGATGCTGAATCCGATTCTGAAATCTATTTTGACCTATTGCGTCATCTGACGCAACTTTTTGACGCTGACGTCAAAAATAATTTTTTATAAAATCATCTAAAAATGAATTCCCAGGGGTAATTTTCGACGCTGAATCCGATTCTGAAGTCAATTTTGACCTAGTGCGTCCTAGTGCGTCATCTGACGCATATTAAACTACAAATATGTACTAAATAGCTAGACGGTTCAATAGGTGCGGGCTAAGAGAATATTAAATTCACATTGAACTTCTTATTATTGAGCTCGCCTTCGGCGAGCCCAATAATAAGAATTTCAATGTGAATTTAATATTCTCTTAGCCCGCACCTATTGAACCGTGCTTTTGCCTAAGCCCCACACGAAAAATATAGATAGCCTATGATATTGACGTCAGTTGACGCGTTAGGTCAAAATAGACTTCAGAATCGAATTCAGCGTCGAAAATTACCCCTGGGAAGTCATTTTTAGATGATTTTACAAAAAAATATTTTTGACGTCAGCGTCAAAAAGTTGCGTCAAATGACGCAGGACGTTAAAATAGACGTCAGAATCGGGTTCAGCGTCAAAAACTGACCCTAGGGTGTGATTTTGAGGCGTTTTAGAAGACATCGATTTTTTCCCAAAAAATAGGGGGTACAAACTGAAGTATTCCCAAAAAAAAGCCAAAAAATGCAAAAAAGTACCAAGTTAATTTTTACCTAAAAATGCCTTAAATATGCAAAAAAAAAACAACTTTAAATAGTAAAGAATTGTTTTTTAGGCAAAATTTTTGCATTTTTAGGTCATATTTTGCAAAAATTTGCGCATATTTTGTGCATATTTTGAAAATCTTGAGCATATTTTGCGCATAATTTGTGCATATTTTGAAAATCTTGAGCATATTTTGCGCATATTTTGGCATTTTTCTGTGCATATTTTATGCGCATATTTGGGAAATTTTTGCGCATATAAATCCGTTCCCTAATCATCAGTACCTTTGATTTAAAATCGGATTGAAAAAGAAATAATTTATTTTGCGCCAAGCAGGTCTCTCAGATCCATCGAAGACCCGTGCTTAAATGGGAAAAATTAATTTGAATTTTTTTTTGTACTGTGCGAAAGTTTTTTTGACCCAAAAGTTAGCGGACGTACTACAGTACCAATGAGCACGCATTTTCTTTTTCATGAGCATTCTCTCGTTTCAACGAATACTTTTTTTTCGCTTCAGATAACGAGCCGATTTCCAACTTTTGGGTCAAAAAAACTTTCGCACAGTACAGTAAAAATGTTTTTTCAACCCTGCAGTGGGAAATATGGAAAGCCTCTGAAACGAAAATCGAATTACAAAACGCAGACAGCGAAACATCGAAGAGTGCGGAATTCGGTCTTTCGTAAGCCGCTGTTATGTAGCATAATCCCTTTTGGCGCTAGTTAAAAGGATGCTGTTTTTGAAAACCCAAAATTCAACAGGGGGAGGGACCCTTTTCATTTGAAGGCCAAAAAATTTTTTTTCATTTTTTTACACTTTTTATTACTTTTTTGAGTAAAAGAGTTGGAAAAAAACAAAAAAAATTTTCATTTTTACCTAAATGTTTGAAAGGGGGGACCCTTTTAGTGGGTTTTCAATAGAGCCCGGACCTGGTCTGGGCCCAGACCTGGGTTATTCTGGGTTTCTGGGCCCGAACCCAGAGGTTTTTGGGAAATTCTGGTTTTTCTGGGTTTTAAAAAGCTGGGCCCAAAAACCAGGTCCATCCCGAAATTCCAGCCCAGCCCAGAAACCAGGTATTTCCCATCTGGGTCCAGAATGACGGATTTTTCACAGTGGAAAAGTGCGAATTTGATGAAGAATTCTAATTTTTCGAAGAACATTTTGCTAAAATATGTTTTACACTTTACAATATAGGCAAAAATGAGGCAGAAGAACATTAGAGTTGAGAGTTAGAGAATAAAATAAGTCAAAACTCAAAACGCCGCGGCTCAAAATGCCGCCAACATTCAAAGATATTTTTAGGACCTACTACTAGGCCCAAAACTAAGGTGTCGGATTTTCGAATATTTCTCAATGTCGAATTTCAGGAAAAATTCCAAAATTTTTAATAATTTCACATTTTTAAAATTTATCGTCAACCTCCGATTTCTGAAAATTTTAAAAGACGTTTTCAAAAATTTTTCATCAGGCATGGCTACCTATCTGAGTTTCGAATGATCTGAGTTTCGAAAAAGCCATAACTTTTTTGTAAGACTTGTTAGACCAAAAGTCTAAATGTCAAATATATGCAAAATTTTATGCTCTATCTTTTGGCTTTTTTGGTTTTTTGGATTTCCCAGAAAATTTTCGAAATTTTTCGAAATTTTCGAAAAAATGCGAAAAATCGGGTTTTTGCGAAAAATTTCGGAAATTTTCTGGGAAATCCAAAAAACCAAAAAAGCCAAAAGATAGAGCATAAAATTCTGCATATACTTGACATTTAGACTTTTGGTCTAACAAGTCTTACAAAAAAGTTATGGCTTTTTCGAAACTCAGATCATTCGAAACTCAGAGCGGTAGCGCCAGGCATCCAACTACCGATACTTTTAATTTTTTTTTAAATCTTAAGCCTCGAAAAAAGTACTTAAAAAACTTTGCTTTGCCTTCAAAAAATTTCTTTAAAAAACTTTGTCTTCGAAAAATTTCTTTAAAAACCTTAGGCCTTCGAAAATTTCTAAAAAAGCCTTTGCCTTGCGAATTTTCTAAGATTTCAAGGTTTGTATTTTTTTTGAAAAACATAGGCCTAAAAATCAATCTAAGAAATAAAGTTCGCAAGGCAAAGGCTTTTTTAGAAATCCTATAAAAATTATACCAAAAAATCTCAGGCCTGTTTTTTTGCCGGTCAGTTGCTACCACGCCAAAAGATCTTCCAAAAATTTATAAGCTTCGAATTTTTTCAGAAAAAAAATTATCGGAATATTTATCATATTAAAATAGCAAATTGAAAAATTATTGGTTTATGTATTATTCAAATTTTTTCGTTTTAAATAAACCAGAAAACCCAGAAAAAAATTTCATAACCCAGACCAGAAAACCAGAAATTTTCCGACAAAACCCAGAAACCAGAGGTTTTTGGAAAATTCTGGGTTTCTGGTTTTTCTGGGTTTTTAAAAGCTGGGCCCAGAAACCAGGTGCTTCCGACTTTCAACCCAGAAATCTGGGCCTAGACAGAGTCCGCTGTCCGGGCTCTAGTTTTCAAAAAAGCATCCTTTTAACTAGCGCCTCCCTTTTTTTTTGTCTGCCGCTTTGTTTTCTCTCACGCTCTTTTTCTCTACCCTGTGTTCTCTCTCTTTTTTTGCTTCTTTTCGAAATTAGAACAGAGAATAAGTCGAAACGGGCCATTTCGGCGCTGGGTCGTTTCGGCGCCGATTGTTATAACTCAGCTCAAACGAATTCTAATGAAACGTGTTTGATGTCAAACGATAGCCCTGGATGTCTGCTACAAAATAAGTCAAAGCTCGTTCGAATTGGCACATTGCCAAAAAAGTTATGGCCAAAACAGGCACTCAAATCGGCCAATTTGGGAAAAAATGTGTATTTTGGCCTAACTTTTTTTTACAATGGGCCAAATCGAATGGTCTTATATTCCAATTGTAGCTAATTTTTTGCTCAATTTTTTGACACCAAACCCGTTTTTCTAGGTTATGTTTGAACAGAGCTACACCAATCGGCGCCGAAATGGCCCGCGCCGAAATGACCCCAACCCAGAATAAGTCGCTTTTCTCTTCAATGGCGTTTGCTAGTGCATTTCCTCTGCCTCTGTCAACTGCAGGGTAAAAAAATCATTTTCACTGTATATCAGCATTTAGTACGCCAAAAACGCTACCCCAAATTTCGTCCTACTAAATTTCATCCCACCAGCCAAAAAGCCAAGTTTCGTCCCACCAGCGAAAAAACCAAATTTCGTCCCTTCAAATTAAAAATTATTTTGACGCATATTTTGAAAAATTTTGCGCATATAAATTCGGACCCTACTGATAGCTACAGTACTGTAAAGTTCAACTGTACTGTTTGAACTCTAATTTTCACGTACTATGTATTTGTCCAAAGATTGGGCCGTATTCATATTCATAAAAGACACATGTTTTAATTTTAATCATTTCAGCTCAATTACATATCAAAATGGATGATGCGACTCAATCCACTTCTAATTCCGCAAGCGACATTTCTAGAAAAAAGCAATCAAAGAATGTCATCGATTCCAACAACCGAAATAGAAGGTTTCTAGCAAATTTGCAAGCAACCATCGGAAGGGGAAGCGAAGGGAATGCATCGCCTCGGACAACCAAAGTACGGAGGGACAGGAACATGGACTCATCGATTTCGGAATCGATTAGCTCATTGGGAGAGGCACTCCAGCGAATTGTTGTTTCGGATCACGATATTTGTGCTTCTTTGGTGGATGTCAGTAAGTTGTCCCCTCCCTCGGCCTAAGTTATAAATTGGCACATGCCTCAAGGGTTAGGCCAATTGCAGTTTACATGTGCAATTTTTCAATTTCCAAAAAATATCAAAAAAATCAATTTACCATGGAAAACCTAAAAGAATTCAATATTCGGCACTTAATGCGTCATCTGACGTTACTTTTTGACGCTGACGTCAAAAGAGCCAAAAAAACAATGACCTAAAAATGACTTCCCAGAGGTAATTTTGGACGCTGATTCAGATTCTGACATACTTTTTGACTAAATGCGTTATCTGACGTCACTTTTCGACGTTAAAATTTTGCGAGGCATCATGCACATATTTTTGCGGGTTCCACATGCGACGTTTGCGGATACCAAATTTTTTGACGTCAGTGTCAAAAGGTGACGTCAGATGACGTATTACGTCAAAATGGACGTCAGAATCAGCATCAAAAATTACCTCGGGAGAAGTAATATTTTTTAATAAAAAACGAAAATTTTTTTTCTAAATTTTGGGGGGTCAAAATGTGGACACAAACCCGACAAGTACCCAATATTCATGATCGGTGAGAAAATGCAAAAAGTGACCAATTTTCTTAAGGCCGTAGAAAATTTTGGAAATTTGGACCCTCCTTGACGCCGATCCTCCCCCTCTCGTAATTCTCCTTCCTCTTACGACAAACCGTTACGACTTACTTGCTAGAGAAA
This sequence comes from Rotylenchulus reniformis, assembly GCA_001026735.1. Taxonomy (NCBI): domain Eukaryota; kingdom Metazoa; phylum Nematoda; class Chromadorea; order Rhabditida; family Hoplolaimidae; genus Rotylenchulus; species Rotylenchulus reniformis. The sequence goes on from LDKF01000873.1 coordinate 41,557, forward strand.
TCTTCCTTGAAAGTCGCATTCTAAATTTTGATTGGCTTTAGAGCCGTTTCTTCAGCGTAATGCTACTGGATTTACCGCCGAAGAGTTTTCCGACATTTCGGCAGCATTATGCGCTGCCGCTCTATCACACACAAACATTTATTTCGTCGTGGAGATTTGCATCAGCTTAATCGGTCGTTTTTTTGTTATTTATTTGTTTATTTCAATTAATTTGTATTTTAGAATTTGTGAAGTTCCAATCTCTCATGTCAATTTGCTTGAAGGACTTAATTACTAAATTTCTCAACGATGAAGGAGAAGAAATTGACAATTTGCCCGATTTTTTAGCACAACTCCTTGCAGCAAAATGGCCCAGGAAGTTTAACAGACCAGCTGAGGAATCCAATCAAATTCTCTTTACGGGATTCAATGCAATAATTGGATGGACGAAGTTTCTTCTCACCAAATCCAATGTACAGTCTGAAATTATGGTATTCATAGTAAACTCTTAAATAGGAAAATGCGATGGACATGGAGACAGAATTCATTTTCAGGCGATGTGCGCAAGGTATTTTGAACAGAACACACAATATATTGGGATGAGGAATAAGTTCTGTCATAGTAGAAGGAAATTTTTAAAATTTTATTTTTTCAATTAACAACCCCATTTGAATTTGGTGTTAAATGAAAGCTTGAACTCTCTTTATTCTTATAAAATTTTATAAAAAAATTTAACTTCAATTTTTCCTGTTGAAAAATTATCTGTAACAAGATGGTTAAATGTATAGAAATTTTTATCGATTTATAAAAATTGTTGTAAATGCAGAGAAAAATGAAAATAAATGATAGGCATAGACTATCAAATGTGGAGAATTTGAATCTAATCTTAAAAAATCGAACCGCCATAAATTTTACGGTGTTTCGAGGTTATCAATATAGTGGTTAAATTTCATTATTTACCCTGAAAAGCATATTTTTGCAAATAAAACCAAAAGATTTAAATATTTAATTTTACTCAGCTCATCAAACTCTATCGAATAATGCATAAAATTATCGATAAAATTCAATTTGCGAAAAAATCATTTTTTCGACCATACTTTACCGAAGCAATTTTTTAGAAAAAATGAAAAATTCAATAATTTTCATATTTTTGAACGAGTTATTTATATTCTATCCGATAGAGCTCGGCGAGCTGAGTAAATTAAGATTTAAATATCCTTTTTTAATTGACAAAAAATTCGACTTTCTTTAGACAAATTTGAATTTTCCATACATGGGGGCAAATGGGTTTAGGACAATTTTCCGACAGGGAAAATTAAAGCTAAATTATTTATAAAATTTTATAAGAATCAGGGGACCTCAAACTTTCATTTAACACCAAATTCATTTAGGGTTACTAAATAAAAAATTAAGATTTTAAAAATTTCCTTCTACTATGACAGAACTTATTCCTCACCCCAATATTATTGTTCAAGGGATACTCGAGCCAGGGTCCGTCGTAAAGGGTCTGGAGATTCGTAACGGAGAGGGGAGAGGCAGTGGGGGAGGGACCACTCGCCGCACCCCTCCATACCTCTCCCCCCCCCCCCCCCCCCACCAAATCTGCGGACCCCCAAATCCGGCTGCGAGGTGTTAGGGGTGTCCACCCGACTGACCCCCTTGCAGATTTATAGATCTACCAGGTCGTATCATAAAAAAGTTACCTTTTGGTATTCACGAGAATGTTATTCCACAAAAAAAATTCAAAAATCTGAAAAATTGGGAAATGCTACTCCAATATCTCCTTTACATTTTTGCTTTTTAGACCAATTATCATTGCTGTTGAAATTCTCGAGAAAAATATTCCCGAGTGGCCTGGGTCAAAAATGGCCAAACCGGTTTTTGGGTTTAAGACCAGGTTTTAGACAGGAAATCGGGCTGTTTATAGACCCATATTGTAACCCATTGTGTGCTGCGTCAGATGCAAAAAACCACATCTCGATTGGTCCGCTCTTTGATTTTTTATGATTTTTTCAACCTCTAAAATCGACCAAAAATGGCCATTTTCCTTATTAAGAGATTTTGCTGAATTTTCATTGGAAAAAGACAAATTGAAATAAGCCGATTTCAAGCCAAAATTGCAAAATTCATAAAAAAAAATCAAAGAGTGGACAGATGCGGTTTTTTGTATATGATGCAGTTCTCAATGGGCTACATTTTGGGTCTATAAAAACCCCGATTTCCTGTCATAAATCCGGTCTTAAACCCGAAAAACCGGTTTGGCCATTTTCGACCTGAACCACTTCGGGAATTTTTTTCTCGAGAATTTCAACCGAAATGACAATTGGTCTAAAAAGCAAAAATATAGAGGAGACATATGAGTATCTTTCCACAAGTTTTTAGATTTTTTGGTTCTTTAATTGTGAAGTTATGCTCGCGTGAATACTAAAAGGTAACTTTTTTATGATACGACCTGGTATGTTTAAATAGTTAAATATAAATATAAAATTTAACTGGTCCCGATATGGGCCTCCGGAAAAAATTTGAGAATTTAAGACCAATTTTCTTAAGAAATTGGTCATTTTTTTGGTTTAATATAGGAAATTTCCATTTATTGAGGGCTGCAGGCGGCCCCGATAGGGGCCGCCGGAGAAAATTTTGAAAATTTGGTGAAATCAACAGGAGGACCCTTATGAAAAATTTTTCGACTTGGCATTTCGGGGGGGGGGTTAGCAGGGCCCCCTGGCGACGCCTTTGTACGTCGACTATCACACCGCGACTAGTTTTATTACACGCATATCTCAATCAGATTTTTTTAGGAATTATATCCTTTTCCAATTCTGGTCAACGTTTTATTTGGCTAAACTTCCCGGAGTTGTACGAGGAAATATTCACTGTGGTTGTTGAGCTTCTTGTGGGCGATGCCAAATTGTCGAGGTTGTCCTTCAAAGAAAAATATAAAAAGATTTAAACAAATTTTTAGTAGCTTTTAGTCAATATTTGGATTTTGAGCCAAATAAACATTTTCGCCGAATTTAAAAATCATTAAATAAACAAATCGAGAAATCAACTAATAAGATTCTACTGAATGCTTAATTTTTTATCTCCTAGCAAGTAAACTAACTAAATTAAGTCCTTTGTACCAGAAATTTTACCATTAGTTTTCATTATTAATTAGGGAGTTGGCAAATGAAATCAAATTACTTTTTTCAGATTGAAATGGTTAAAACCCACGTAAAAGTAATTTAAACTCGATTTTTATCTTTTTTGACCATTTTGGATTATATTTTGTTTTTAACGGCTTTTTTGGAGATATTAAATCCAAAAACGGTCATTCCATCGCGAAATTTGTCGACTTATCAAATTTCTCGAAATCATCTAAAAACAACTTCCTGTTGATAATTTTTGATGCTGAATCCGATTCTGACGTCCACGTTTTCTGATGTGACGTCACTGACGCTGACGTCAATTTTTTTTTTACAAAAATCATCTAAAAACCACCTTCTATGGGTAAATTTTAACGTTTTATATAATCTACAATATTTTTCATTTTATATAATTTATTTTTCTATACCAAAACGTCCGTCTAAATGATAACACTTCACAAATATATGATACTATTCCCCGAATTTCTTTGGCGCAAAAAGGTAAGTTATCGTCCAAAATTTCTATAATTTCGGGCATCATGTTTTTGTGTTTTACCCATATTTTCACAATATATCAATGAAAAATTGAATTTAAAAAATGAATTCGAAAAAATTGACGTTAGCGTCAAAAAGTGGCGTCAGACGTGATACGTAAAAATGAACATCA
>LDKF01000874.1:21876-37531 GCA_001026735.1 Rotylenchulus reniformis
CCCCCCCCCCCTTACGAAGGGGATACCCTTTTCGGGGCCCTTTACGACGGTGGTAGGGGGGGTCGACCCCCCCCCCTATAATTTGTATGGTCTTCTCGTCTCCTCCTCCCTCCCTCATCCCCTCTTCCGGGATTGTATTCGTCCACTCCCTCAAAAATGTTCATTGCTTCACCGAGTTTTCCGAGCATTTCTGTGCCAGCAGCAGTTTTTCTTCGCTTCTTCACATCTGTCCGGAGATAGGCCAGAACTTGGGTGAGTTTCTGAAAGGGAAAAGTGACAAGGGCATCCATCATCCATCCGTCCGTCCGTCCATCTCCAATCTAACGCTTATGAGCAGATTGTCGGCATTGATGTTTTCGCTTGACTGGTCGAGGGGACAGTCGACAACCGAGCGGAGCAAGGTGCTGGGCACATCCGCCACCTCCTCCTCCAGGTCCACCACGTAGGCCATCCTTCCCCGCACGAAAAGATCGTTTCTCTGCGGCGCTTTGTTCTCAAAAAGCACTTTGCACATATTCGCCACCATCCTGCTGCTCGCGGCTTTGCTGTTTTGGGCTGCTGCCAAATTCCCTTGCAATTCCTGAAATTCCATTCATTATTCGGCCAACCATCCATTGTTCCCCCGCTCACCGCGTCTTCCCGCTCTCGAATTGTCATCTCGGTTTCCTGCATCTCGGTTCGAACTTTGTTGAGTAAGGAGTAATCCAGGCCCTTCACCAAGTGCGTGTGCTCCATGTCCCCACCCAAGTACTTGGACTTCTGTAATCCCCTTAAATATCAGTTACTCGGGTCGTACTCCGTCCCAAACCTGAATTTCCAATCTTCGCATTTCTTCTATTGAATTGGCAGCGCCATAAAAACTTCCGGCCACAGCTTTGTACCCACCAGTCAGCTTCTGCTTCATTTCATTATCAGCGCCCAACCCCTTGCGTCGCTCGGCAGCTCGATCACGATAATTTTTCAAAATTTCATTCAGCCGAGCTTGGGACTCATCAAAAAGATCATCGCCCTCCTTCTCAGGTTTGTCGTGATTAATATGATCGAACTTTTTCCTTTGCTTCTTCTCAGACGCACGGTCACTCAGAACGGCGCTCGAAATTTGACGATGCGTAAAGGTGGCAGCGGATGACGCTTTGGATTTTCTGCATGGCTCAGTTGACGATGAAGAACGCTCCGAAGGTGTGGCCAAAAGTTTACGAAAATCGTCGTTATTCATCTTAACAAAATGTCTTCAATAAAAAGCTTTTTTTTCTACATTATATGCATAGGTGTACAAGGGGGGGTCAGACCCCCCCCCCTGTCGATCGTCAATCGTAAGGATTTTTGAAAGTCAATCGTACGGAGGCGGGGGGTCGGGGAAAAGGGAGGAAAAATCGAAAAAAGGAAAGAAAAAGGGGGAAATTTTTGACTAATTTTTCTTACGATTGAGTCTAAAATTTCAAAATTTTCTCCGGCGGCCCCTATCGGGGCCGCCGATATCTTTTTATTACAGTAAAATCTTTCAATACTTACCTTAAGCAATAAAAATTTTTTCCAAAGTCGATCGTACATCTTACGAATGATCTTTTGTGAAAATTTGATGTCATAGGTAGCTGGGCCAGGGTTCGACGCGAGGGGTCCGGAGGGTTCGCAGTCGGGGGCGGGGAAAGGGTTCGCGGATGGCGCCGGTTGGGGTGGGAGAGGCTCTGTGGGAGTGCGGGAAGGAAGGAAAAAATTTCAATTTTTCTCTGGTGCGAACCCCTTAAAATGGGCAAAATTTCTTGAGAAAATGGCTCCAAATTTTCAATTTTCACCGGTGCGAACCCTCTTAAAATGATCAAAATTTATTCAGAAAATGGATCCAAATTTTCAATTTTCTCCGATGCGAACCCTCTTAAAATGAACAAAATTTCTTCAGAAAATGGATCCAAATTTTCAATTTACTCCGGCGCCGGCGCGCCCCCATAAGACTAAAATTTCTAAGAAAAACAAGCGAAAAAATGACTAATTTTCTCAAAAACCGGCGACCACTCAGGACTGAAATGTATTTTAGTGAAAATGGCCAAAAATCAGGGAGGCGCAATATGGTTTTTTGCATTACTACGAAAAAAAATCTCCTTTGGCGAGCTTTTTTAGGAGGGTTCGCATTTTGCCTGGCGAGCTTTTTTTAGGAGGGTTCGCATTTGGCCCAACTGCTGGGGCACCTTGCCGACGTATGTTTGATGTCATTCGAAGTATGAATTGTTTGTTTGTTAAATTTGTTTAGCAATCAGTCGTATCAATATGCGGAACGGTGGCAAAACACCTATACCCAAAACACCGACACTGAAAACCGCCATCAAAAAAACTTTTTCTACCCCCTACTAGGCCTAGTTTAAGAAAATAAATGCAGAAAAAACATGCTCTATTTTTTGGTCTGGGTGGTTTTTTGGATTTCCTCGAAATTTTTGGAAATTTCCAAAAAACATGATTTTTCCGAAAATTTCAAAAATTTTCAAGATTTCCAAGGAATCCAAAAACCTTTCTGGCTGAAAATAGAGCATATTTTTCTGTATATATTTATTTTTTATACTTATGGGCTAGTGAGGGGTAGAAAAGTTCGGTTGTTTTGGGCGTCGGTGTTCTGCGAAAACCCGTCATGCACCGGCAAAGAACAAAACTTTCCTTTGAAGCAGAGAAAAAATAATTAGGTAGGTAAAAAACGATAAATGCCAAATTTAAAAGAATTGGCATATTGTTTTTCCGCTCGTTTCATATGTCGGCGACATTTACCTATCGAGGTTAAAAAATCACAATCACCACAACATGCTCGTGCTCGTGGCCATGGAAAATATTCCAATTTTTTTTTTGAATCAAGTCGAAGCGAATTTCTGTTCCATACTAATTTCTTTTCCGTTCTCTCTTTTTTATATGTTATTTTCGTTCGCTTCAGAATATATACTGCGGCCGCCAGAGCAAGGCCGAATGCATGCGGTGGGGGTCATTCATCCCCCACGTTTCATCGCCAAAGCAAGAAAAATCATTATAACTCAGCTCAAATGCAACCTAGAGAAAAAAGTTTGGTGACATTAGATAGGCCTAAATGTCTGCTATAAAAACGCAAAAGAGATCATCCGGATTGGCCAAGTGAGAAAAAAGTTATGGCCAAACTAGGCACTAAAATCGTGATTTTGGCCAAAGATTTGGCCATAACTTTTTTCTCACTTGGCCAATCCGGAAGTTCTCTTTTGCGTTTTTATAGCAGACATTTAGGCCTATCTAATATCACCAAACTTTTTTCTCTAGGTTGCAATTGAGCTGAGTTATAACGATTTTTCTTGCTCGGGCGATGAAAAGTGGGGCATGAAACGACCCAGTCCCAGTCCGAATGCATGAGCTCCATTGCTTGAATGTGTTTATTGAAACGAAAATTACAGTTTGGGTTATAAATCGGTTTAAACGATACCTAGAAAAACGAGTTTGGTGTGAAAAAATAGAGCTAATTATTAGCTACAGAAAGAGCCTAAGCTCATCTGAATCAGCCCATTATAAAAAAAGATGGCCAAAATAAGCATCCGTGCCGGCATTTTTTTGTTGATTGGCCGATACGAGTGATATTTTGGCCATAACTTACTGGGCCAATTCGGATAAATTTAGACTCTCCTGTAGCTAATAATTAGCTCTATCTATCTTTTCACATCAAAATCATTTCTCTAGGTTCATAACCCAAACAATGCTTTTCGTTTCAATAAACACATTCAAACTATGGAGATCATGCAATTCGGCCTTGCTCTGGCGGCCGCAGAATAATTTGAATAAAATTAGAACATTCTTTATTTTATGGCCACGAGTATAAAATCGGCCCAAAAATCCTGTAGAAATCAAATTTTATTTTCGGCGCTATGATTTTATTGTGATGTGATAGTGAAATGAGACTTGTTGACTTTTTTGAATCCCATTTTTGTTTGTTTGCATTTTTGGTGTTTTGACCCCAGTTCGATGATTTGTCCCCTTTGCATTTTTTATATTCATTCTGGAGCCCATTCACTACCCAATCCCCTCCAAATTATTTAATTGTGAAGATATTTTTAACTTATTTAATGGTGAAGATAAATATTAAGAGAGAGTTTGTGTGTTTTAGTGGAAATTGGGCGAAGGAAAGTCCCATTTTGTTATTGCGTGGCGCTCCTGCAATTCGGGTGAGCTCAGCGGCTGATTTTTCCAGGGATTTTTCTGCAGACCGGGAAAAGTAAATCCCGAACAACCGACGAAGTAAAAGCGGAAAGGCAAACGGAAAAAGTAAATTCCCAGCGCGACTGTTCATCAGTAAAAAAGCAAAGTAAAGCTCGCGGATTTTGCGGATCTAAAGATTAGATTGCGCAGCCACAAAGATTGTGGTTCCTGTTTTTCGCTGATTGCAACATTTCATCGATTTTTGTGAGGAAAATGCAAAAGGGCGAAGTAATGCCTAATCAGCGGACTCCTTTGCTGACGCGACAGCGAGCGCTGAACTTGGGAGTGCGAGTGGACAGCGGAGGGAATGTGTTACCACGGCATTCACGACTGCAATGCAACAGCAACAAAACCCGGATTCGCCCATTATGGACTTGGGAGAGGGAGATGCAGTTGCGGATGATGAAATGTGCCCGAATTCTTCAGACAATTTCGGGTACTTTTGCAGTTTACATGTCCATTTTTCCGGAAATTTCCAAAAAAAATTATCAAATAAAATGATCAATTTAACATTAAAATACTAAAAGAATTCAATAATCATGACTAAAAAAGTTCAATAATCAAATTCAAAGTAAATTTGACCGCCGATTTCGAGCAGTAGTTACACGACTTTAAATTCATTATTGCCCGTAACCCGTACGGGCATGCATCTCCCACTCAAATTTTTGCGCAATTTCCCAAATTACTTCCTAATGTTGATGTGGTATCTCATTTTATGTTAAATAGATTATGATAAATTTATTTTAAAAAAAATGTATTTATCTGCCCGTATGGAATCCGGGCATGGGCATAGGTGTGGAAAAAGCTGCCCGTACGGATTATGGGCAATACGGAAATTTTGGAAAATCGTAAAAGTGGTTGTAAAATCGCAAAAGTACCATAATGGACTCATAAATTGTGATATTGTCTATTTAATGTTAAATTGATCATTTTATTTGATAAATTTTTTTTGGAAATTTCCTGAAAAAGTGGACATGTAAACTGCAAAAGTACCCAATTTCGGACACTCGACGACCAGGAAGTTCGCCAGCGACTTTTGCAGATTGATCACCGGATGTACACTTCGAACAATGAGCAGATGTTGGATCAGAATGAACGTGTGAGAGCAATGATTCAAAATGGGACTGGATGTAGTCAAATCGATCAGAATCATGAATTTATGGGTGACTTCCCGCGCTTAGGAGAGGACATGATGCTTCATTTCGAACCCGTGCTGGTACCTACACCGGATGGAAATCCGGACCCGAACAATCAGCAGCGACTAGGACGCTTGAGTGGCCAGCAACATGTGAATCACTTTTGTGTGATTCACATGAGTTTGTGTGTTTTAGTGGAAATTGGGCGAAGGAAAGTCCCATTTTGTTATTGCGCGTAACATTCCATGTTAAATGATTGTTGTTTGTTTCTTTTTCCTCGTTTTATCCACTTTTTATGTGCTATTTTGCAAGAAGGAATTCGCTTCAAAAGATCATAGAAAAGTCCATTTCTATCGAGAGACTATTTTAATTTTACATTGTACTTTTTCACTATCCGCCGTGTTCTCTCGCATTTTTTTGTTCTCTTTCGGATATCGAATCCAGCCAGCCAGGGTGCCTTTTTACCCTGGAAATATGACATTTTTCAAGTTGCCATTTTTTTTATTACTAGTATGTTTCCTATTTTAGGAATTAGGAGTAAAAGCTGGTCTCCGTGGAGAAAATTTTGAGACGATGTTTTTTAAAGGAAATTATCTTTTCACTTTTTCTTCAAATATATTTTTAAAAATTACTTAAAAAATCATTTTGGGAGTGGAATTCCTTCCTCCTTCCCTTCTCTGGCTACGGGCCTGATATCACCCACCAACTTTCCATTTCTCAAGCTCATCTATTCGTGATTACTTATCAAATCCGCGCCTTATTACCGCCTTCTTTTACTTGAACTTCGATTTCAAATGGTATTTCTTTTGAATTTTTGATTTATTCCAATTCAATGATTGCTCAGTTTCTTTTCCTTTGCAGACCACTACTTTACAACCTTACCTCGATGCCGTTAGAAGATCCCTGGAAGCCGCCATGTGCCTCCAGCAGTTTGGATCGCAAGTTGTTGAACGCCACAATAAGCCAGAAGTATAAATTCAATTAAATGGGGCGCACAATAAAATGCAAACATTTTCCGCAGATTGAAGTACGGACAAGCAAAGAACTTCTCATGACTCCAATTGTGATTTGCCGAAACAAACAGGAGAGAGTGCTGATAGAACCATCGGTCAATTCAGTCAGAATCAGCATCGGGGTCAAACAAGCGGATGAAATTGAGAAAATCCTTTGCAACAAATTCACAAAGGTTTTTAAAAGGACTATTGGGTTGGAAAGAAGAATGGGTAATAAAATCAGGGCCGGCGCCAGGGGGGGGGAAGGGGGCTGAAGTCCCCCCCCCCCCGGAAAAATAAAAAAATTGACCAATTTTCCTGAGAAAAAGGGCCAAATTTTCAAATATTTCTCCGGCGGCCCCTATCGGGGCCGCCGCCACCCCTAAATTCAATGAAATTTCTTCAAAAAAATTTGCCATATGGAAAAAATGGTCAAATTTGTTAAGGAAAAGGACCCAAAATTGAAAATTTTCTCCGGCGGCCCCCGACCGCCGGCACTTCCTTAAAATAGTAAAATTATTTCACTTAAGAAAATGGTCTAAAATGCGAAATTTTTCTTCGGCGGCCCTAATCGTTTTTTTTGTTCGCCGGTGATCCCAAAAGTTCAGCCCCACCCGTCAGAAAATCCTGGCGCCGACCCTGAATAAAATTATGAATGCTGCATTAGATTGGCAAATAAATTCCATTAATTTATTTTTTTAAAATTTGATGATTGCTTTGCTAAGAAATTTTCAATTTTATTGTGCTTCATTAAGTAAAAATTTCATTTATTTACAAGGGGTGGTGGCGGTTGGCGGACCTGATAGGGGCTGACAGAGAAAATTTTTGAAAATTTTTTTTTGATCATTTTCTCCTCTTCCTTTTTCCCTATCTCACTATCCGGCCCACGACCACGAATATAGACACAGCGGCCCACCGCGCAGAGCCTGTCAACCAGTGTTGTCAATGATCCAAAATGATCCAAAATATGATCCAAACATAAAATATTTAATTTGATCTAAAATAACCTGTTCCGAAGTCCCAGATCGATCATCTGTCTGGTATAGGATATGACAGTCTGAATTTCGGATCGCCTTAACTTATAAAATGCCTTCATTAATCATAAATGATCCAAATTTTGGATCATTTTTAAAAATGATCCAAATTTTGGATCATTTTTAAAAATGATCCAAATTTTGGATCATTTGGATTTTTTTAGTTAAAATTCGTAATTGTCCTGACTTTTGGGTGAATAATTATTATCCTGTACCAGACAGATGATCGATCTATGACCACAGATCAGGTTATTTCAGATCAAATTAAATATTTTATGTTTGGATCATATTTTGGATCATTTTGGATCATTGACAACACTGCTGTCAACCCAGCACATTTTATTTCGTCATAGCCTAGTGGTTAATTTGATTTCTAACAATAAGCCAGAAAGTAAATGGTTCGAATCCCATAGTGAAAAAGAGGATCGAACCTGTTTAAACAAAATTATAAGCTGATTAATGGAAGAGGTCAGCATATAAGAATGATAAAAAATGGACCATAACTATGATATATTGAATAATTAAAGAAAAAAATTAATTGCTTGATTATAGCTTGAATAAATTTTCCAGCGTTTTATAAAAATGATGATGAATGTTGTCTTGTTTTTTTGGTCAATTTTTTGTAATGCTGTGAACGGTCAAAACAATTTTGTAATTTATTTTTTGAATTTTGGCAATAATTTGGCGTTGTGTTTGGTTGACGGCTGGGCCGCTGTGATAGAGTGGTGTGCAAAAGTATGGAACAGGGTGTAATTGCTGGAAAAAGTGATGTCATAGTGGGACAAAAACCTCTGTTTAGGCTTAGAAAATAGCTAGACAAAAATTCAGTTGACATGTTTCAGCATTTTTCAAAACTGCTTTTCTTAACCGGTTTTGAAAAAACGATTTAAAAGATGCACCATTTCCAACTCGGCGGAGAAAATCTTTAAATTGCTCTGAATTTAGCTTTGATAGTACTTCCGATTCTGAATCGGGTGCAAAAAACCGCATCAAAAAATATTCAGTTCGAAGCGAGTTATGAATTTTTGAAATTCGCGAAAAACGGTTCAAAAAATGCTGAAACAATCCCTGTTCATATTTTTTCACACCACTGTACATAGGCAACGTGTCTCAAAGCTCGCCAATTTTTTTCGGTGGGAAATCATTTTGGATGTGGGTGTCTGGCGAGCAAAAATATTTCAGCGCTTTAGAGTAACCGGAGAAAATTTTGTATTAAGAGACCGGCGGTCCCGGTAGGCGGTAGGCATACATGGGCAAGGTGCCCTGACATTTTCCAAAATGCGGACTATACCTCGGCAAGGGGGGGTCCGACCCCCCCCCCACCACGCCGCAACCGAGAATTTTTCCCTTAGGCCACCTCGCTCGGGGGGGGGGGGGGGAGGATTATGATACGACTTGGTATCTTTCTCTTAAATTCAAGAAACGCTTTTAATGAGTATTTCTTAATAAAATTGCTATTTGTTCTTCTAGTTCATGTGTCAACGTGCCGATCACTTCGTTGTGCTGAGGCGTAAGCCTATGTCCGGGTTTGATATCAGCTTCCTGATCACTGCAACACATGTCGAAATTATGTACAAACACAAGCTAATTGATTTCCTCATTCATTTTATGCAGGAAATTGACAAGGTACCGGGTCCTTTTTTATCAAAGAAAAAGAAATATGTAAAAGAATTGATTTTTCTCATGGGGGTCAAAAACTGGCTGCAAGTTTTTATAAAGAAATTCACTATAGCATACATGAACAAGGGAGGTCAACCCCCCTGACTTCGTTCGTACAGGGCGCCGAAATCGAGGGGGACTTCGTACGGGGGAGGGCGGGCAGCAAGGAGGGGAGTGGGGGAGTTCGTTGGAGGAGAGGAGGAGGAGGAAAAAAATCAAATTTCTTCAGAAAACTCATATTTTTCGAAAATTTTCTCCGGCGGTCTCTTTTGGTACCGCCGAACCCTCCAAAATTGCTAGAATTAGTGAAAAAAATCCATCAAAATTCTAAAAACGACTACCAAAAAAGGGCCCAGTTCTTCAAGAAAATTCATTAATTTTCCAAAAAAAAGCGGCGGCCCCGCCGGCACCCCTTAATACAGAGAAAATTTCTTTATAAAGTTGTCTCAAAAAAGTTAGCCATTTTTCTTAATAGATTGGTCTGTATTTTCAATCCTACGGAGGCAGAGGGTCAGGGAAAAAGGGAAGGAACAATTGAAAAAAGGAGAAAAGGGGCGAAATATTGACTAATTTTTTCTTAAGGAATGAGTCCAAAAATTTTTCCGGCGGCCCCTGTCGGGAGCGCCGGTATCCATATTACAGAAAAGAAGAAGAAAAATGGCCTAAATTTTCAAGATTTATTTTTTCAAGCCGAAATCCTGGATCCGTCCCTGGTGCCGGCGGCCCCGATAAGGACCACCGGAGAGGTGTTTCAGATGCAATGCCGAAATGTTTGGATGTCTGGGAGGCGGCAATCGCTTCCTCCACATCCTCATGTCAGCCGTCCATGGAGTGTGCGTTGTTGTTTTTTGTGCGTTGTCGCTTGGCTGCTCGACCTGAACTGCAGGGTTTGAAGAGGACTGTTGTACTTTGGTGGATCAGCACCGTTGATGCTCGATCACGTTCCACAGCTTTTTGAAGCCGGCTTTGCACTGGTTCAAGTAGTCGAGCCAGATGGAGCGACGGAACGTTGTCACGGTTGCGGCTATGCGCTTGGTGAGCTGACCGATCCGTGGGCTAGTGGGATCTCGACTTCGAATGTTGTCCCGCTCCCTGGCCAAAGCGATGACTTCAGGAGGGTGATATGGACGGATTTTCGGAATGCGGCCGGCCTGGAGGTGGCGCCCAGAAGCTTTGAGGATGGCGATACGAAGACGGGCGCTAATTCGAAGGAGGTCATTTTTGGGACTCAACCATTTTTGAGTCCCGGATTGAGTCCCAGCGCTCAAAATTCATTTATTCATATTAAAAAAATTATTCAAAGTTATAATTTTCATGCAACAATTTAACAAATACATCAAACAAATACTCTCCTCTAGCCCTGGCATTTTGTCTAAAAATTGCTTCCTTCATGTAAGAATCAGTCAAAGTTGTGCTTGTTCCATGAATTCTTTTAGTCGTTTGCTTCATTCAATTGAGCCAATAAGCTTTTTTTGTGTTAACGTTAAATTGTGTGCATTCTTCAGTGTAATTTTTTTCGAAAAACCTCCTCTGGTATCTATTTTGACGCAGACAAGGTTGTGAGGTCAGAATTTTTCATTTTTCTTCAGAATTTTAGAAGAACATTTTTTGACGTCATCGTCAAAAATTACCGCAGGGAATAAATAAATTTGAGTCCCAGGACTCAAAAATAGATTGAGTCCCAAAAATGACCTCCTTCGAATTAGCGCCCGAAGACGGATCTCGCCATTGTTAACGTTGTCGGGCAGTGGAAGGGCTGACAAGCTGTTGTCAACATCCTTAGCAAACGCATCCCAGTCTGCCTTTCTGAAACACCTTGTCCCAACCGCCCATCGGTACATGGCAGCGTTTTCAACAAGTCCTTGGAAATCGGCCTCATCCCCCATGTGTGGATGAAGGCGCGCGTCATTCCCCTGCCAAAACCCGGCAAAGACAACTGCCCCGGACTCTTACCGTCCCATCAGTCTACTTTCACCAGTCGCCAAGCTACTAGAGCGTCTATTGCTGCCGGCACTCCAACAGCACCTTCCTGTCCCTGATCATCAACAGTCAACACGGCTTCCGCAAGAAACGCAGCACGACAACAGCACTTATGGACATCCACCGTTTCATTACCGACGGTTTGAATCGTCGACAACCGGTCGAACGCACTGTCGCAGTTGCGCTGGACTTGTCCAATTCGACACCGTCGACACGCGTCAACTAATGTCCGACATCGCGACAATTTCCACCGTTGGTCAAACGATGGACGGTGACCTTCGTGGACGACAAGCCAAGGTTGAATTCCTAGGCGTCTCTTCCAAGTCACGGGTCATCCGACAAGGCTTTCCTCAAGGTTCGGTCATCAGTCCTGCCTTGTTCAACTTCTACACAGCTTCGCTCCCGGAACCTCCAGCAGGTATCCACATAACAACATACGCCGACGACATCACTCTCCTGGCCAGATCCTCCAACTACGAAGCCGCAGGCGCCGTCATCAACGACTACCTGAACAACAGTGTGGTCCCATGGCTGGAGGCCCGAAAACTCCGTCTCACGGCTCCAAAGACAACTGCGACAGTCTTCACAACTGCCACTATTGAGCATCGCGCCGACCCCAAAGTCACCATTGGCAACGACGCCATCGGGACCACCAAACATCCAAAGATACTGGGTGTCACCTGGGACCCGTCTGTTACCTTCAAGGAACACGGGGGGGGGGGCTACTCACCGTTGCTCAACAGCTACATGAAGCGACTTGACAAGACAGTTCGTGATGTATGCCCTCTTTGCAACCGATCCCCTCACAACATTGACCACCTCTTCAGCTGCCGAGCAAATCCAACAACTTTGACAACATCTGATCTATGGACAAACCCCCAAGCAATGGCGAAATTCCTCAAGATGAAGCCCGACCCCGACCAGACATGAAGGATGTGGCTACAACAGCAACAACCACCGGAGAAATTCAATGCCATTTTTCTTATTGGTTTTGCATAGTATACAAGGGGGGTCAATATCGCAGGGATTTTAAATCAATATCGCAAAAATCGGGAGTGGGGAGGGAAAAAGAGGGGGAAAAAATGAAGAAAAATTGGTTTAAAAATATTTATTCAATTTTAGCGATATCACTTTTTAGAAATCGCGAATTTTCTTAAGAAAAGACTATTTTTTTTAAAGGTTTGCTATCGCATTGAAAAACCTTAAAAATATATATCAATTTTTGCGATATCGCAATAAAAAATTTCTGCGATATCGCAATAAAAAAGTTTTCACTTTATTTAAAAAATATATTAAAATGAAGAAAAATTAGAAAAATTTAGAATAATTTAATTTTTAGAGCAATTTTTAAAAGAAATTTCATTGTGGAGAGTGCGGGTGGTCCCGATAGGGGCCTCCGGGAATTTTTTTTTTGAAAATTAATGAATTTTCTAAAGGAATTTGGATTTCTTTTTTGGTCAATTGATTTTGGTATTCATAATCTTTTTTTTCAGGAAATAAGCGACATGAAAATTGCATTAAATGCCAGGGCTCGCACATCAGCTGAGGAATTTTTGAAGCGATTCAATTAATCATTCTCGTCCATATGACCAAGAAGATGTGGACTTTGGATGGATCTTACACATTTAAAGAAACTGATGAATGTACTACTAGGTCGGTGCATAAAAAATGGCCGTTTTTCGTGGATTGGATTATTGGACTTTCTGAAAAAGTTCAAAAACGATTTTGTTGAAATTATTTTAATTTGGTATTGATATATAAGGTTTTCAGTATAAAAATAAGACAAAAAGAGAATAATTTACCTATACATTTAAGAATTGTCAAAAATTTACAGAACCTGTTTTCTGACGAGTTTGAGTCGGAATATCAAAATAAATTTTTTTGGGTCTTTAGCCAATCATTTTTTCCCAAAACAGCTTAAGAAGGTATCATATCTAATCAAAAAAATCAGGATCTAGCACATTTCTTGTATAAACTTGGTTAGAAAGACAAGTTGTTTCTCGTTGATGTTTTGGTGAGCATGTCAGTGACCGGTTACTTATCGAACCAAATATTTTTCTTAGGAACAATTTTTTGGAACCAACTTTTTTACACATTGGTAGGCATATATATTCGCTATAATTCTGCGCGGAATATTTTTGCATATCTTTTTTCTTTATTGATCAAAACCTCGATGTCCTAAATGAATGAACTTTCAGAGCTCCTTTTGAATCTTCTGCCCCTGTGTTCCAAATGGAACTTTTAGAATCATTTTTTTCTGCATTAACCTAAAGTATGTATACGTTACAAATGCTTTAGAATAAAAATTGGGCACCGGGAGAAACGCTTTGAACCCTCAATTTTATGAAGCGAATTCCTTATTTTAATCTGCTGCAGCAAAAGCGAGTGAACAGAGAAAAAGTAATCAGACAGCAATATGTTTTAACAAAACATGCTTTCGTGTCATAAAATCGAGGAGCTAAAATAAAATTTGGAATTCTCTGGCTTTTCTGCGTTGATTATATAAAGATTTTAAATCCTTTATGCTGCAATTTTTTGAGTTTTTGACTGGATGTGTAACATGGTTCCGAATTTTGTCCTTACCATCGGTCATTCTCTTGATTAAACTTTTGAAAAAGGTTTTGATGAATAAAATGATGGAAAACATTCAAAAGGATAGAATAATGAAAATTAAATGTATTAAAAAGCCTTTAATGAATAGTTAGATTGGAATATTTACAAGCGGCCATTTTTATGCACCGACCTACTAATAATAATTGTAAGGGATTCCCTGACGGCACTCATTTTCCCTTCAATCCAATCGCTGATTCATCCGATCCGATCTTTCCCTTGTCGTCTTGATTGATCATTCCCGGTTATGGTTGTCACGCCCCTTTTGCTTCACTGTTCATCCACCGGGGATTTTGTTCAGTCATCAGTCAGGCCTGCGATTAAGGAACGACAACTTTTTTTATCCATACATAAAAGATTTGTAGTGCTTTTGGTAATTAAAAAATATGGCAGCCCCGGAGATAACTATGAATATTTTCGTTTCATTGCTCCTTCGACCCTAAAAAGGAGATGCAACTGATCTTGTCTGAAATCCCCAGTATATATTAAGTAAGTGGTAGGTGCTGGGACCCGGAGAATGACAATTGGGCAGGGAAGATGAAGACAGAAGGGAAATTCGGGCCCTGGACTTGGGGATGAATTGCCTTTCTTCAATCATCTCATTCTCGGCCGATCCGACATCGCAGGTAGGGAACGACAAGTCAATGTTTTGCTGCCAAAAATGGTATCAATGGTCTGTATCAGTGATACAAAAGTTCAGAATGCCAATCTGAAAAATATACACTATTTCAATTTTCTTTCTCTATTTGCCTCACATACAACAGACAAACATGGAAGCGCAGCGCCTCCCACACTTCCCTTCAGCAGCAGACGCGTGCGCCTCTGTCTGTATCAGTGTTTTCCTGACCGGCCTTTTTCCGGTCACCTAAATGACCTGACCTGAGGCCAGGGAGGGTCGGTAAGGTCAGGTCATTTTAATGACCTGACCTGACCGACCCTCCTTTCAGGTCATTTTAATGACCTGACCGACCCTCCGGTCATAGGTCATGTGACCGGTCATCTGACCTACAGTCAAAATAGAATCGGTTCAAAAAACGCAAAATTTCTTTAAATATTTTTTAAAAAAAAAGTTTAAAAAATTCAAATTAGAATTATTCGATTTGATTAAGTGATCATGCAAAGAAATTCGATCGAATAGTGAATTCGAATTCATGTTTTGAAGTTGTGAATTTTGTTTATGAAATTTTTGTGAAAAGTAGTGATGAGACTCAATTTCTCGAGATTCGAGAACTGAACCGATATTAGTCTCGAGATTCTATGTAGAACTTTCTAATTTTAAGAGGCCAATAGGGCCGCCAATAATTAAAAAAAGATTCTTTTAATTTGAACTCATTAAGTTGAATAGGAATGGAAATGGAATAAAATTTAAAAAGGTGAATGGTAATTTTGGTGAAAATTTTGATTTTTTCTTACAAAGAAGTAATTTTTAAGGAAATTTCATCATTATAATTCAAAATTCTCCCTAAAAATTTTAAAAAATTTGGCAAAAATGTTATTCTTAGGGTGTATTTTTGGTTCTTTTACCCCGATTTCCGGTCATATGACCAACTGACTGACCGAGCTATCCGGTCATGACCGGATGACCTGACCAGGAGCCTCGGTCAGGTCAGGTCAGAGGTCACATGACCGGTCAGTGACCGGAGCCGGTCAGGAAAACACTGGTCTGTATGTACCATAGTGAAGGAAAATCGCCCCCTCCCCTCCTTTTCTGACAGAGATAGCGAGAGAGTGTGCGAAGGCAAGAGAGTCCATTTTTCCACACTCTCTCGCATCTCTGTCGGAGGGGAGGGGGCGAGGGCGCTACCAAGATTCGTCCAAACCAAGATTCGTCCCACCAGCCAAAAAGCCAAGATTCGTCCCACCAACTAAAAAGCCAAAATTCGTCGAAACCAAAATTCGTCCCAACCAAATTTCGTCCCACCATCCGCGTCACTCCTAATCACCTTCCACTTCCGCATCCATCCGCGTCACTCCTAATCATCTTCCACTTCCGCATCCATCCGCGTCACTCCTAATCACCTTCCGCATCCATCCGCGTCACTCCTAATCACCT
>LDKF01000874.1:37631-50437 GCA_001026735.1 Rotylenchulus reniformis
AAAAATTTTTTAAAAATGGCCAATTTTCTTAAGGAAAAAAGGATCTTAAGGATCTTTTCTTTCTTATCTTTTTTTTCTTAAGGATCAAATTTTTCACCGGCGGCCCCTGTCGGGACCGCCGGCACACCAAACAGTTGATAATTTTTTTGGATACTTATGAAGACGAATTTGGAGGATTTAAGAGAGGTAAAAAGGGTGAAATTACGCATTATTATAAATGTAAAGACAACGATGAAATTGTTTTTTTTGGGAAAAATGGTGCATAAATTTGATTAAATTCAAATTTTTCATTTTTTTAAAAGTGTCCTTCATTCTGAGGATTTTCCCCAGTGAAATCCTTATTTTCGCTCTTGCTGTCCTTTTTCTGAAAATTTTCGATACGACCTCTGGTTTTAGGCGCTATCACTTCGAACAATCACAGATCAGCAACACCCACAGATGCGAATCCTTTGCACTTTGACTTTGTTTTGCATTGGACTTTCTCTATTCTGTTCATGTTCGGCCAATGAAGCCGATCACAACGATTCATTGAAGGAGCAAACAGAACAAAAATTCACTGTCGAGGGCAGAGTGGTGGTGCCCGGCGAATTGCAAGCGGCAAAGACCAATTGGCAGACGGAGGCGAAGATCCTTTTGGACTATGGGAAGCACGTTGGTTTCCTAAGGTAACAATTGGGGGTCATATTTCTGCTAAAAGCCCAAGTTGGTTGGTTCCAAACGAGCAATCACTTTATCTCTCCCCTTCGGCCTCCCTCCAGACAAGATGGTTCCTTCGCCGTTCGAAATGTCTCTTCCGGGTCCTACATACTCGAGGTGGCCACTGTTGACTTTTTGTTTGAGCACATCAGGGTGGACATCACCAACAAAGGCAAAATACGCGCAAGACGACTCAATTTGTTGCAGGTTAGCCTGGACTAGGGAGGGGGATGAGCCAGGGGCAAAGTGACAACATACGACGGAAAAAAGAATTATTTTTATCAGATTTTGCTAAAGTTGCAAGAATATATTGTGGGAAGTCGGCAGCCGATGGACCAGTGGCGTATTTAGGGGGGGGGACTGCAGCCCCCCATGGCCAAAAATTAAAAAAAAATTCAATATAAAAATAATAAAATTGTATTTTTCAATTTTTGGTTTAAAATTTGCTTTTTTTGTTAGGTAATCAGGCTGTTTATACCCCCTTCTGCTAATAGCCTAAGGAATACTGCATCTCATGCAAAAATCGCACCTCGATTCGCCCACTCCCACTCTTTGATTTTTTTATGAATTTTTCAATCCCCCGAACAAAAATCGCTAAAATGGATCATTTTATTAAAAAATGGCCCAAAAAGCGATTTTCGGTCGAAAGTTCAAAAACAAACAAAGGGTGGTCCATTCGCGATACGGTTTTTTGCATTAGAAGCAGTATTCCCTAGGCTATCAACGGAAGGGGGCATAAACAGCCTGATTACCTAACAAAAACCAACTTTAAACCCGAAAGACCGGTTTGGCCATTTTTGACATAAGTCACTTCGGGAATTTTTTTCTCCAAATTTTTATCAGGGATGAACATTTCTGTAAAAAGCAAAATTGTAGAGGAAAATTGTAGACTTATATAGAGTATCATTTCTGAAATTTGTATATATTTTTCTCATTCTTTGTGGAATTACAGTCGCGAGAATACAAAATATGTCACTTTTTATGACCCGACCTATGGCGCCCCGGTGCTGGGTCGTTAAAAAAAGAGGCCAATCGGGGCGTTAAAAAGTGGCCAATATGACCGAAAACCTTTTTGTTAGACTCGACTCGTTAGACAAAAAGTACTACTCGGGTGATTAAACGACCCTAGAATCATTTGGAAAAATTCAAATGAAAATTATTGAAACAAAAGTTTTATTTTCAAACTTACAAAACACCAACAACGAAACACCGGAAAGTGCGGAATTCGGTCTTTCGTCAGCCGCTATTCTATAGTTACATGTCAGAGACGCATATGCTATCCTTCTCTGTTCCGTAATTTTGCGCTGTCTTATTGGAACTTCGAATTTTCCCCATTATAGGGTCGCTCGATTTTTTGAAAAATAAAAATACCATTCGAATCAGCATAAAATTCTGAACAATTTTGCCTTTTATACTTTTCGTCTAATAAGTTTAACAAAAAGTTTTCGGCCAGACTGGCCACTTTTTTAACGCCCCGATTGGCCTCTTTTTTTAACGACCAGCACCTGGCGCCCCTTCCCCCCCCCCACATTTTATTGATGGACACACCAATTTTATATTTCATTCCTCAGCCCAATGCCGTTTCGATTCTTCCGTACCCAATGAAATTGGCGCCCCGTGGGCCGATGAAATACTTCCGCATGCGGGAAGAATGGAGGGTGACGGATGTGCTGATGAACCCGATGGTGATGATGCTGGTCGCCGCTTTTTTCCTCATGGTCCTAATGGTCAGCCGAACTTGAAATTGACTCGATCTTTTTCAAAAAATGAAAATTTAGCCGAAGCTGGGCGCCCAGGACCCGCAAGTCCAGAAGGCAAGTTAACTTCAGATTTGCAATTCCACCCCCGACCTGTTTGTTATAGGAGATGCAAAACATGCAGCTTCCAAAGGTGGACATGCCCGGTGAGCATCCAACCCACCCGCCCACTCATCGCTCACCCAATTTCATCCCAACCCAGATATGGCCGACATGCTCGCCAACATGTTCGGGTCGTCGGGCAGCAAGAAAAATAGCAGGAAATTGGCACCGGGACAGACTGCGAAACGGATTGCCCGATAACGATGTACTAGTATTATACCATAAATTCCTTTTGTTCTGCAAAACCTTTTTTGGAGATAAAATTGTTTATGCTAATCGGAAACCATATTACGAAGGGGTAAAGCATGCATTCTATTGTCGGATGATTCAGTATTAGGCTCGATGGCAAAAATTATGGTCCATTAGAATAACAGAGTGGTGTTCAAATGTCCGTTTGAAATAAAAAGATCGGAATTGCAATGGAATGGATTTTGGGGGAGGGGGCAGGGGCAATAAATCCAATGTTTCGAATGCATCTCATTGCTTTAACAGTTCGTTCAAATCAAGCAAAGGTTTCTTCGGCATTGCGAGATTCCTCCAAAAGTTTCTCGAATGAAAATGGCATGAAGGGGTAGCCCATTCCGCCGTAAAATTTACTCTGGAACTCGACCCTGAAAGGACAATCATTGATGGATTATGTTTATGTTTGACTCAGGGCTGGGCACGGGCCTGTTCCTGGGCGGCCCGGACCTCAACAAAAAAAGCCCGGCCCGGCCCGTCGACTACCAGGCCGGGCCCGGCCCGGATAGGCCCGGAAAAAATTTTACCCAAATTTTTCTTAAAAAATTTTGGCAGATTTTTTACCATTTTTAAAAGTCATATTTTTTATCAAAAAAAAACATAAAAATAAAAGAATTACGAATTCGGTTAATATATTTTGTCCATTCTAACATCATTGAAAAAAATTTTAATCACCAAACAATTTTTCAAAAATTTTTAACTGAATTTTAATTTTCTAATTTTTCATGTGCTAATAAAGATAGGTAATTTTTCCTCCCAATTTTGCCAATAAAACTTTCTACAAAAAAACCCTTATTTAGTTTGAGTTTCTATAAAAAAAAATGAAAAAAATCATCTCCTATGAGTGTCCGATTAAAATTGAAAAATTTTCAATTTTTTTTTATTTTGAATTAAATTTCAAAATTAATTTATTAATAAAAAACTAAAATATTTTTTAAATTTTATTTCATTTTTTATTAAAAATTTCAACATTTTGGGGTTGCGGTCAAAAAAATTTTCCTCTACCGGGCCTGTCCGGGCCAGCCCGGACGAAATCGGGCCCTGCACAGCCCTGATTTGACTTTGACTCCAAGCAAGAAAGTTATTTCACCAATGCAAACGCAACGCATGGAGGAAGGCCGACATTCCCTCCATGAGAACGAGAATGAAGAGAGTCAGGGTGGCAAAGGCAAGGAAAAACAGATAGGTGAGGGCGGCACCGAGGTATCCGCTCTGTAGGAAGCCATTTCGGAGAACCATTGTCCAGAGCACATCGGAAAGTTCTAACAAAAGATGGCAAAACCGAATTGGGAGGGGAGCAGAAGGCGCCTGGGATGGGAACTCACGTGCATGGGCGAGCGAAAGGGCCCAAAGTCGAAGGTAAGAGGCAGTGTGGGAGATGCAGCCCAGGGCGAACTCGATGGTGTGGATGGCCTGGTACACCATCACATCGCCAAGGTCGAAGTGGTCACCCGCCCCCGGGGCATGCCCCCCACTTCCCGGTGCATCGTGCTCGTGGTGCACCACGTGTGCACCGTCTTCTTGCAGATTTGCGTGCACACTCTGAATAAACGGGGCAATAAGGTTGCTTGATGGTTAACTTGAAGTATTAAAAAGTAAAAAGTATAACAGGGGGTAACGGAACGACACTGAAACAAACAAAGTGCACCCACCAATGACATACTAGTGTATAGCCGACAACAACAATTTTACAAACCACCAAAAAACACAAAACGGGATCCATATAACTAAAAGAGACGGAGGAAATATTGGAAGGGAAAATTAATTTTAATAGATAGGATAGGAATAGCTAGGTAATGTTGACATTTTGTCATTTTAAATTTTAATAATACACAAAAAATTGTGATTGATTGTAACGGCTTATTAATGGTATTCGCATGGGTAAATCTCGGCATAGGAAAGACAATTCTGACCGTCTATAGGCGCGAGATTTACACTTCCATGCACCGTACCGTTTGCCTTTTGGGCCCCTTTTTGACCCATTTCCAATCCGCAATCCCGACAAGTATGCCATGCTATGCAAAAGCGCCCAATTGCTTCGGCCCATGGACATAGTCAGGATATGGTCTGGGGGGCAAACTTCTGCAAGTTCAATTTTTCTTTGTATAGATGGTGCCACTGGCCACGATAGGAGCCACCGGAGAAAATTTGAAATTTTTAGACCCTTTTTTCTAATAAAAGATCATTTTTTTGTGTTGTGAAGAACTTACATCGTATTTTGAGCGCCGGCGGTCCCGATAGGCCGGAGAAAATTTTTAGAATTTTGGTGCTTTTCTTTAAAAAATTGTCAAATTTTTCAATTTTTTTTCCTCTTTTCTCCCCCGAGCTCCTGAATTTTTTTTAATTCCCAGTCTTTGGGGCGGCATGCCCCTCTGGCGACCGAGAGAGATCATTTCTCCGCCGCAGGTGAAAAATGGTGATAAGTTTGTTCAGGTATGACCTAAAGAAACGAATGTTGTGTCAAAATGTAGGTCTAAATGTGAGCTATAATTTGGCATAATGAATTATCCGGTTGGCCAAGCTGAAAAAAGTTATGGCCAAGATAAGCTAAAAATCGTGGTTTTGGCCAAAAATCATTTTGACAAAACATGCATTTCTTTGGGTTTTACATGAAAAAGTTTATAACCATTTTTCACCTGCGGCGGGGAAACGACCGGCGGGGGAATGATGTGTACCCTCTGGCGACGTCCCTGCTTAGTTAGCCATTCGTCGGATTCACAATCTGGTAGCGTTACAATCAATCACAATTTTAATGAATTGTTAATGCCCATTAGGCTAAAAAGGGTTAATAAATGATGCTCATTCTTGTCAGCAAAATTATTTTTGTGCCAAGCTTTACTACTAATATTGTTAATAGTCAATTTCCCCGCCATTTAACGGACATAAAGCACCAAACAAAAACGGACAATGTTGCCAGCTGCATCCACAATGGCATCCTCAAAGCCTTCGTCGGGTTGAAGTGTGGCAGCCGGCGTCTGCCTGGTGAGCTGCACTCGTTGGCCTGTTGTGTGGCTTTTGTTGCTCTTTTTGTGTCTTTTCCACAAAAGAATGGGTTTGGCCAACAAGATCACGGGGATGGCCAGAACGGCCAAGAGCAACAGCAATTGTTCCGTTACACCCTATAAAGGAAGGACATACAAAAAGTACCAGGTGAGTGTGGCCGGCAGTATAAAGCCCATGACGCTGTTTCTGTTGTTGCCAAAGCATATAAGGTTTGGCAAACAGCATCACCAACACACATCCCACCGCCACGGGGATGAAAATTGATTCAAAAAAGGACTAAAACCCAATTAAACAAGTAAAATCTTATATCACACAGCGGCCCGTCCCAATTGTTTCTGTCAACCAGTGTTGGGTAAATCACAATTTTTTTGGAGAGGAGAGGGTCGGAATAAAGACTCCACGACAATCGGCACCGCGACAATTCGGCTCCATTGCTTATACAATATTATAACTAGGGAACGGATAGTTAGGCATGCCTATTTTTTCCTGGCATCCCTACCAGTAGCGTACCCAGCAGGGGGGGGGTACGTTATTGATCCCTACGGCCAAATAACCATGAAAAACGCATTTTCCACTTGACTAGAACCTTCTAAAGTGGATTTTAATTTGCCTATTTTGCGATTTTGGTGCCTACTTGTATATTTTATGCCTATTTTGTCATTTTGGAGCCTATTTTGTGTCCAGTGGCGGTTTTAGGGGGGGGGGGGGNCCCCCCCCCCCCAAGCCCGAAAAATCAAAAAATTTTCGGGGGGTCGGGGGACGAAAGGAGGAAAAAATCGAAAAAGAGGAAGAAAAATTGACCAATTTTATTAAGAAATGGGTCTAAAATTTCAAAAATTTCTCCCGGTGGCCCCTATCAGGACCGCCGGAACCCCCAAAATTGATATAATTAGAGTAAAATTGCTGTTTTTTTAGAGAAATGTGTAAAATACACCCCTAAGAACCGACTTTTTACCCAAAAATACACCCCTAAAATGAACATTTCAAAATTTCCCTCAGCATGCGTACCCCCTCCAAGCCCCTGGACATTGGTACCCCCTCCAAGCCGAAATCCTAGAACCGCCCCTGTTTGTGTCTATTCTGTGGCCGCCAGAGCGAGGCCGATTTAAATCCATTTTTGCGCTCGAGCGTGAACTTTGAAACGAAAAGTACAGTTTGGGTTATAACTCGGTTCAAATCAACCCTAGAGAAACAAGCTTGATGTCAAAAAATAGAGCTAATTATTAGCTACAAAATGAGCCTAAGTCCATCCGAATTGGCCCAGTCTAAAAAAAGTTATGACCAAAACAATCACTCGTATCGGCCAATTTACAAAAAGTGCTCGCACGGATGATTATTTTGACCGTAACTTTTTTTAGACTGGGCCAATTCAGATGGGCTTATGCTCATTTTGTAGCTAATAATTAGCTCTATTTTTTGACATCAAGCTCGTTTCTCTAGGTTTGGTTTAAACCGAGTTATAACCCAAACTGTACTTTTCGTTTCAAAGTTCACGCTCGAGCGCAAAAATGGATTTAAATCGGCCTCGCTCTAACGGCCGCAGTATATTTTGCAATTTTTAGCCAAAAATGCATTTTTTGCTTTTTCTGGCAGTTCATACCTATTTTGAGTCTATTTTCCATTTTTCTAGTTTTTTTTTATATATATTTTGGAAATTTTAAATATTTCGTGACTTTTTTGCGATTTTAGACATTTTTTTTAATTTTTGGCCCTCCATGCCTATTTTTTTCAAATTTCGGCATTTTAAAAGAAAGTTCAAAATTTTTTTTTTGGCTATAGCTTCTCAAAAGACCAATCTGAGTTATCTCTAAATTATTTGTAGTTAATATTTTCTCTTTTTTTTATACCAACTCATTTCTCTAGGTTACTCTTAACCAAGTTATAGCCTGATGCCGAATTGTCGTGACACCCGGAAAAAAGCTCCGGCTCCGGCCTTTCAAAAATTCAACTTCTTTAAAACCAAATAAAGCTCCTTTTTATTTAAAATGAAGAAGAGATTTTATTCCATCATTTAACATGAGGAATTAACGATCGAAGTGGAAAAATTATAAAAAGAGCAATCATTAAGACTTGAAATCCTTTTAAAAGGTATTAGAGCGATTTTCTGCAATGTCTAACTCTGTACATTGTCTATCGTTACTTTTTTGTTTCTTTCCATTCAATGAGAATGATCTCTGTTCTTTCCTAACATATTATTTATCTGTAGTAAATCTCAAATGCTTTAAGAAATTTTAAAAGCAATTTATAATCGAAAGGGGGCCATTTCGGCGCCGATTGTTATAACTCGGCTCAAACGTTAACATAGTGAAACGGGTTTGGTGTCAAACGATAGCCCTGTATGTCTGCTATAAAATAAGTCTAATAAGCCCATTCGATTGGCCCATTGCAAAAAAAGTTATGGCCAAAACAAGAACTCATATCGGCCAATTTTGGAAAAATGAGTATTTTGGCCATAACTTTTTTTTACAGTGGGCCAAATCGGATGAGCTTATATTTTAATTTTAGCTAATTTTTTGCCCAATTTTTTGACACCAAACTCGTTTTTCTAGGTTACGGTTGAACCGAGTTATAACAATCGACGCCGAAACGGCCCGAGCCGAAATGACCCCAACCCATTTATAATAGATTGAAAATTAAATTTCCAAGAAAAAATATGATGCTACCATAGTTTTCATTGTTTTATTCATACATGTGCAAGGGGGGGTCAGAGGTAGGGCCTTGCGAAATGCGATATAGGGGGGGGNGTGAAATTTGACCATTGACCGGCTTTTTTTTTTTGGAATTTTTTTTTTGGAAGACCACTATATATTGTGGGCCCCGATAGGGGCCGCCGGAGAAAATTTTGAGAATTTGGACCCTTTTCATAACTAATTTGGTCAATTTTTCAGGCCGAATTAAGGCCAAAATTTTGCGAAATGCAAAAAGGTATCCAATTTGATCAAAAATTTACAAAAGCATTTCGCAAAAATTTACAAAGGTATTTCGCAAATTTGAAGGCCGGAAGCTGCGAAATTCAAAAATTTTTGGTTAAAAATCTGAGTAAAATTTTTCATTTTCCCCTCTTTCTCTCTTTTTTCTCTCCTTTTTTCTTTTTTTTCTCCTTTTTCTTTCTATTTCTCCTCTTTTTCCCCTCCGACCCCCCGTTCCCTGCGAAATACCCCACCGACCCCCCTGCGAAATGCGAAATTGACCCCCCCTTGACCCCTCCTTGCACACCTATGTTTTTATTTATTTGAATTTTTGCGTAATTTGGCAATTTGTTTTGGTTGACGGCCGGGCCGCTGTGCATTATAATCAAATTATTCAGCTAGTAATTTTGCTAAATTGTCATGCCAATTTATAATTGTTCCCACCTGACCAGGATACCAATAATTAAGATGGCAAAAAGGATCGATGTCTCCATTTTCCTTGTAGAAGCCTTTGTTTCGTGATTTCATCATAAACATATTGATGAGCCCAATCAATAAAGATGGAGCACACCGTGCACCCGGATAATCATAGGTGAATACCGTATGACCACCCTGGTAAAAAATATATAAGAAAATTTTAACAAAAGGAAAACACCTTGAAATCGTAAAAAATCCATTTGGCCAAAATTTGCAGACAGAGATAAATGAATATGCAGGACAGGAAGACCAGTTGGGGGATAAAGGTGAATTTGATGTCCATGTCCGATTTGAAGTACCTTAACCATACACATTACCCAGTCAGTGTCACATTGGTTTATACTTGTGGTTGTAGAAACTGAGAGCCACTCCGAAGGTCATCTGACTTATGCCAATGATAACTGAAGCCTTCATCTTCATCGAGTTCAGAAAGTTCAGCTTGTTCGATTCGGCCAAGTTCCACACCGGATCAACACCGACCGGATAAGGCGCTTGGGCCTGTTTAAGACAACACATATGGTAATTGGCAGTAACCACAAACATGAAACACTCACATAGCTACTCGGCGGATCAAGCACATACACTCTCTCGGGATCCTTTGCAAGCTCTTGATCGATGAAGTCAGCATCAAATGGGTTGAACCATGAACTGCCGAAAAGATTGAACGATTTGCTAAAGGCATCATTGTAGATTAGGCCAGTGTAAATGGAGAATAGGCCCATCAGGCAGATGATGTAGCGACCTGAGAAGAACATTTGGAAAATCTGAATGGGAAATTTAAAATGCGAAGATGCAATAAGCCTGACCTCATCATTTATACGTGCTGCTTCAAGACGTTTTTCTTTTAGTACCAGATAGAGAGCGAAGAGAAACATGACGAGCCCATGGCCCAAATCACCGAACATCAAAGCGAAAAGAAACGGGAAGGTGACCATCGAGTACGGAGCTAACAAATGTCCAAAAAGTGGTGAATGGTTGAATTAAGAGATTACCGGGATTGATTTCCCTGTAGTTGGCTATCCCATAGGCATCCACGATGTTCTGGAATCCCCGGGTGTATTTGTTGCACCGGTTGAAGGTGGGCGGCGGCTCGTCGGTCTCCATTCTGTTCAGAATCGATGGCACTGTGCTGCCGCTCTCGTCCTGCGCAACAATCAATCCCTCTCCGGTTCAGTTGGCAATGTGAACTTACGCTTCCAATCTTCAAAGCTCTTTGTATTCGGTCAAGTTCCAACACGGGACACCAACATTCAGCAATCAGACATTTTTGGTCGAGGTTAAACAGGTTCAGAGTGTGATAGATAGCTTTGATTTTTCTCACTTTTGTCAACCAAACTCGGACATTTTTCGCTGCTGCGACCTTTAAGAGATATATATTTAAAAAGGATTTAAGTCCAAAGTTTTGCGCAAGATGGCGGCCAACCCACGCACTTAAAAGAAATCGTCGGGGGGGGGGGAGAATTTCCCTCTTTCCCTGAAAAAATTTTTTCACCAAAAGCAAAAATTTGGTCAATTTCCTTAAGAAAAAAAAGAAGTATTTGTTTTTAATCATTTTGGTGAACTTTTATCTATTTTTTATAGCAATTTTGGAGAGTTCAAGGATTCAATAAGCCCGATAAATTTTTGAAAATTGTCTTTTCTTAAAAAAATTGATCGTTTAAAGA
Organism: Rotylenchulus reniformis; assembly: GCA_001026735.1. Classification (NCBI taxonomy): domain Eukaryota; kingdom Metazoa; phylum Nematoda; class Chromadorea; order Rhabditida; family Hoplolaimidae; genus Rotylenchulus; species Rotylenchulus reniformis. The sequence continues at coordinate 48,480 of LDKF01000874.1, forward strand.
CAAAATGGAAAGAAAATGATTTATTCAAAAAAAAAACGTCCTTTAATATTTAATACAGTAAAATGTGTTCGTAAAACTTTCCAGAAACCGAAAAATTAAAAAGGGAAGCGGGAGAAAAGGGAAAATCGAAACACCCTCACCCCCCACCGAAAATTTTTTAAGGCTACAGTATCGTAATGGACTTATTAAGTTATTCGAAACTTACAAGTACTCGATGTCTATGGTCCTGAGTTTGTCCAAGAACTGTTTTCAGGTCCTCAATGCGCGTCATTACCCCAATAGACATTTCTCTCCGTTCTTGAGGTGTTTCCGGGCATGGATAAATAGTTGCGCGAAATCTGAAACAACGAATGAATGATGCAGGGCTATCGTCAGAAAAATTTAGGGAGCGGTTGCAAATTCTCTGGTGGTCTGGAATGATTCTAATATTAGAAAAACACACCCCTCGCAAATTTTCTTGACACGACTTTTTAATTGGTCTCCTTGAAAAAAGATAATAAACACTGCCTTCTGAACTGCTGCTCCCTAAACCTTTTTAAAAATTGCAAAAAAAACCCCCAAAAATTTTAACCGTCACTGTGTCACTGAGAGACTCAGTTATCTCAGCTTGTCTCAAGAAAACATTGCCACGACATGCACGCCAAAGAAGACGTTCGAATGCAGGAAGACGCTCCCGTTGAATTACCCCGGCAACAAATCTGAATGTTAAGCTTCGGATATTCCTGACAATTATGTTCGGAAAATCGGCTCTGATCCGGACATTCGGATTTTTTTAATTTTTTACACAGATAAAAGCCGTTTCTTGGGCTCCAATTTCTCAAAATGTTACTCTGGCTTTTTAAATTGTTTTTCCTCACAATCAGCTCCGCTCTGGAGCTTTTCCGGAAACTGTTCGGAGTGACGATGCAGTGCAATTTCGGCAAATTCCCAATCAGTTCCCGATTGTCTGATCATTTCCTACATGTCCCTACTCCAAATACAACTCACTTCAAGTGCCCTTTTGCTTGGCTCGGATCTAACGCGGTTCTCCTGCCTTCGGCAGGAATTAGGCTAGAACCATCATCCACAAAAGCAGCCTCTTCTTGTGCAAGTGTATTTAAAGCTTGCTGCTCTCCCTCGTTCTGCCAATAAATCGGATTTTCCAATTTTCATTTTTATTTAATCAATTTTAATTTTGCCATTAAAGTTCCTAATATCAATAAAGAAACAATTATATTGACCAGAGCATTAGGAGGTGGATAAAGGTACAATAAACACAGTACTTATTAAGATGTACAAAATGAAAAATGAAAAAAGCACTGCATCGTCACAAGAAAAAATAAAGAAAAAAAAATAAAATTACCAACCCAAAACGTAAATGAGAAGTGATTTCCCTGTAACGATCCGCACCTAGAAGTGGTTCGATCTCGCCTATGTGTGTTTCCCTTTGACCAGTTGACCGAGGAGCACGAAAAGCCAGCCGCTCCAATTCGACCTTTAAGAAGCATCTTACAAGGACAAAAATCACAAAAAATCGAAAAACAAAGAGGATGGGAGACTGGATTTGTTGCTAACTCCAGACTTGCCACGACTTTTCAAAAAATCTGCTTCCGTTTTTTTCTCTGGCCTTTCTAAAAATTGTTCCGGCTCCGAAGCGGGGTCGGAGCTTGTTAGCAACAAATGAACGATCACAAAATTATAAGACAGAACTTTATAGAACTTTGAACAAACTAATAAGTTGTACTAATAATGAAGAGATAATGATATTTCACATCCACTCTTTTCCGGTTCAAAAATTCAATTACCTGGTATAAGTTTATGATAATTATAAAAAATAACAACAAAACAACAAGAGAAATGGATGCATTGATAAAATAAAATTTTCTTGATCAAAAATTAAAATTCCGAAAATACACCCCTAAAAACAGATAGAGCAGTTACGAAAAAGCACCCCTAAAAATCGACTTTTTAAAAATTTT
>LDKF01000875.1:0-31707 GCA_001026735.1 Rotylenchulus reniformis
AAAAAAATTCCAAAAAAAAAAATTATACCGGGAAGCATTAATGGAAAAATGGAAAGCTGGGAAAATTTAAAAAACCCAAATTTTTAACGCGAAAACCCTATTTTAAACTGCAAATTATCAATTTTCCGAGGAATATATGTATGAAAGAAATGTAGAAAAATTGGGGATTTAAATTCCAAGGGTTTGTGTATTTTCCAAATGCAATTTTTGGATGATGGAAATACGGGGAAAAATTCAAAAAAAATTTTTTTCTCAGTTTTCCGATGGCTCCGGACGACGACGTTATGCGCGAGAAACAAAAATAATTCCTACTAACGAACCCGCAAAAGAGGAGGAAAAGGAAGGAGAAGGATCTGGAGAGGAGGAAGCGGAAAGGTGGGGGAAAAATTGCAAAAATTTCTAAAAATTCCAATTTCAAATTTTTCAACAGAAAAAAGCAAAAATCCATAACAAAAAAAAGAAATCATATAAAATTTTTTTTGTTAAATTTTTAAACAACAAATATGAAAATCTTATTAACACAAACAAAAGGATAAAAAAACTTTATTGCAAAAAAGTCACGACATTTGAACCCCCGATATTTGTGCCCCATCTGTAATAACTCGGTTCAAATAAAAGCTAGAGAAATGAGTTTGATGTCAAAAATAGAGAAAAAAAAATGAAAAAAATTGGCTACAACAAGATCCCATTAAAATTGGACCATTCTACAAAAAAGTTATGGCCACAATACTGTGAATTTGGCAAAAACCAACTAGGGCCATAACTTTTTTCACACAGGACCAATTCTTAGGCCCATTTTGTAGCCAATTTTCTTTGCTCTATTTTTTGACATCAAACTCATTTCTCTAGCTTTTATTTGAACCGAATTATAACGGATGGATGGGGCACAAATGTGGGAGGCGCAAATGTCGGGTAACCGCAAAAAATCGAAGAAAATCCTTAAAAATTAAAAAGTTATTTTTTTAAGAAAAATGGCCTAAAATAGGGGAAAATTATGATTTTTAGGGTCGATCAAGGGCCCAAGCCGATCAAACGCCGGGATGTTCTGCTGATCAATGAGCCCTCGCCTGCTGATGAGCCGGTTCAGGTTGAATTTTTCAAAAAAGCTTTTTTTATAGGCTTCGTTTTTTCGATAAATTCTGTCAAGTTTCGGATTTGAGAATTCTCAAGAATTTCCATGACATTGGATTTTTTTAAATTTTTCTAAGCCTCGAAATAATTTTTTTTAAATTATACCAGTATTTTAAAAATTTTTATAGACTTAATTTTCATAAATTTTCCTAAGTCATGGGGATAGTTAAAAAATTTTCTTCAAATTTCCATTTTCAAAATATATTTCATATTATTTTCAAAGTATTCATGTTATATACATATATTGCTTTTAAATTTCATAGGTTTTCATTAGTTTTTTTTTATACAAAATGAATAATTCCAACGTATTATGATTTTTCCTATATGTAGGGTTCTGTGCTTCGAAAAAATATAAATTTCGTTATTTTCCCAATTTTTTTCAGACCAACAACCAAACAACTGCTCCTCCGGAAAGCTTAGCAGATGAAGAACCTGTTGCTGAAGGTTCAGGCGAAGATGTGCCATAAATTTTCTACAAAAAATGGAAATTATAATATCCAATTTGTTTCTAAAATTTATCATTTTTGATAAAAATTTCTTTGAATAAAGAATTTAAAATAAATTTGTTCAACTGATTCTGAAATTAAAAATGCAAAAATTAAAAAAACAAATTTATTTAATTAATTATTTATTTTTTTTGTATAAAAATATAGGTATCAGTGAACAATTGGCGTTATGTTGAAATTTATTTTTAAAATAAATATATGCAGTTCAGAAATCTCATTAAATTAATTAAAATATTCGATTTTTAAAGCCTAAGTTTAATAATAAAAATCATAAAATAAGGGACTGTTTTATTTTTTTATTTAAAAAAAGAATATTCTTAAGAGACAAACCAAATAAATATTTTCAAAAAATGAACATACCAATGAAAATGAGTTCATAAAATTTAAATTAATAATTATGTCATGCTATATTTTACAAAAATTAAATTATAAATATATTAAAATAAAAGATTTTGAATTTAAAAATTAATTAAAATTAATTAATTCACCCTAATAAATTTTTTAATTATCCACCAGTTTTGTAATGGGCTCTAAAAAGGTGGTGCTTTTTTCAAAAAAAAACTTCATTATTTTATCTAATTTCTAAGTGTCAGGAAATTTAATTATGAAAAATAAAACCAAAAATAAATAAGAATAAAACAGAAAGAGTTATTTTGTAAAATAACATATCGAATAAAATTAAAAATATTAGCAAAAATCATTTTATTCATACAAAGGATGCATAAAAGAAAGACTCGGTAGTTAACACTTTGAAAACCAACTACTTTAATTTCAATTTTTCAATTTCATATCTTTAAATAAATATACCAAGAAATTTATAAAAATAAAAATAATTCAAAATTAATTGAAAAATCGTAGGCAAATTTTCGGAAAAAGCAATGCATTATGATTATAAATAGTAAAAGTTGAAAACAAATATTTTTTCAAGAAATTTTAGACACCTATTTCACTATTTTCAAATAATTTAAAAATATCTAAAAAAATAAAATTAAAAAATAATCTTCACCATCACCGATAAAGAACTCATCTTTTCAAAATAAAAAATTTAGATATGTAATAAGATATTTAAATGCGAAAATAAATTATTTAAAATCATGAAAATGTATAATCTTATCTTAGGTTAGCACTAATATTTAAATTCATTTTTTTTTCATCAATAATATTTAAACTGATTTATAAAAAAAATAAATTGAAGGTACTACTTTATAAATGCCCAAAAAAGTTTTTTTTTTCTTAAAACAATCTATATTTATTAGGCGAAATTAACATTATCAGAATAAAATCAGAATCACAAATCAAAACCTTGAACAAAATCTGAACTTTTTCATTAAATGTATAACATTTTCATGAAATTTCCAAAATAATAAAAAATATAAAAATAATTCATTTAAAAATCATAAAAAGTTGAAAAATTAATTAATCATTCGCAAATATACTTATATAATTTTTAATCGAATTTTTTAAAATAGAAAAAAGCAAAAAAGTATAAAAAAGTTAAATTTTTCACATGAGATGAATACGAATGAGAATTTTTTTAAATTTTCACTAAATTATTATTTTATAGTCCTTAAAAAAGGAAAAAAAAGGAAAAATGAAGTTTAAAATTATGAAAAGTTTAAAAGAAGTAAATATTAAAAAAATAATTTTCAAATAAAAAAAATTAAAAAATTATAGTCATGTTGTGTTGGAGCATAGCCATTGCTAGGACTTATCAAAAAAGGAAAATAATAGTGATATGAAAGAGATGATTAAATTCAAATAATTATTTAAATATATATATATATATTTTTTTTAAAAAAAGAGAAATTTTATTTATTTTTTACACATATAAAGATGAAAACTAAGGCAATAATTATATTTTTAGCGCCCTGCTCACTCATATATTCAACTGTCGTTGGCGTCTTCCACTGTGCGAATTATTTCAATAATTAATAATTATTAAAAAATATGAAATATTTTTTATAATTTTTTTGGGTGGATTTTTTTGCAAAATTTTTTAAAACATGTTTTATTCTAAATATAAAATAACAATGATTGAAATTTATAAATAAACTTTCAATAACATACAAAAAATTAAAATTAGAAAAATTAAAAAAATTTTAAATAAAAGAATATTTGTTGTATAGATAAGACTATTGAAATAAATTAAAATATTACATTAAAGAATGAAAAGGTTAAATCAATTAGAACCAGCTAAAAATTCAATTAAAAAACCAGAAATAATTAAACATTTACATTAAAAAATAAAAATAATATAATGGAGAATTTGTTTTATATGTAATATATAATTACTCTTATATTCGATCCATCTTATTCAATATTCTGCGAATTAAAAATTACAGACTTTTCAAAAAAAATGTGGAAAATCTTCTGAAAAATTGAGGATTGAATTTGACATAGCATGTAAAATTTATTTACAAAATTCAAAGTATGAGGCACCAAATGGCAAATCCCCAAGTGTCAGTTAACCATTTTCAAATGCCTAAATTTTCTTATTTTCTCACAACCGTCATTATTCATTTTTATAAAATTAAAAAACTCAAAAGCGTATAAAATATTTTTTTATTGTTTAATGCTTAAAATATTTTTCATGGTCATATTTTCAATATTTTTCATGGTTTCATGGTTTCATTCGTTTTCCATCTTTCATATTTTGTGAATTTTTTGCTTTTTTATTTTTTCTAAAAATAAAATTTTAAAGCATTTTACAAAAAAATGTTTTCGCGTCTTTTTTAAAATTAATTTTTAGTAAAGAAAATGAATTTATATAAATTTAATCATTTTTTTAATAAATTTTATAAATTCTAATCAAGTTTAAAATCGTTTCAAAATATTAAAAATGAATTTTTCCAAGACCTCCACAAAAAACCCGACCCGGACCGTACAACTACCAAGCACGGCCTATATATTATATATTCCAAATATAACCAAAATATCCAAAATAGAGGAGTAAAATTCTTATAAAAGTTCAACTTAGAGGAGAGAAAAAATTATTTGAGATTAAAAAATTTTACGTCATGGACGTTTGCCCTGATATTAACCTCAGACGCTATTATGTGTCGTGGACCGGTAATTTTTTTTTATTATTTAATATTTTTATTAACAATATTATTTAAAATGGGCTTCATCTCATATTAAAATAAAAATTTTAGAATCGTATTATCATGAATACGAAGTCGAACGACTACTCAAAAGACCTCTGAAACGCGAAAATATGAATTAAGATTTTGGAAATACGAATTAATTAAATTTAATGATATAAAAAATTTCTCCAATAAAATTGATGTAATATTAAAAATTTATTATTATTAACGTGAAAAAAGCAGAATTAAAAATTAGCAAAAATAATCCTATAAATATAAAATTAATTTAAAAAAATGTATAAATGAATTTAAAAAATCTTATATTTTCAGATGTATTCGCATCTCCTCCATTGGTCAGAAAAAAAATCAAGATGGAAATATTAATATAATAAAATAAAATATATAAATAATAAATATTAATCTTTAATTAATTTAGAAATTTTTAATGCGTATAATATTTAATTTAGAGATATATTTTTCCCAAATAATTAAAGTTAATCATTTAGCCACTAAAGAATTAAAGATTTAAAAACTGTAATCGTTATATTAAATAGAATCAAGGTAAGAAAAATTAAAATTCTCTAAAGAATGAGCATAAAAAGTTGCATTTCATTATTTTTGTCCTTATAAAATTGAGGATCCTCACCAACATGGGCCTGGGTATCCCCAATTATGAATTAAACAGAATGCATATAAAGGTGTACATAGAATATTGACGCTTGATCCTAAGTTCCTAAGGGATGAAGCGTTTCTTTTTGAGGAAAAAGGGCTAAAAATTTTGAGATGCATTTATAGCTGGAATAATTTCCTTACATTTTTTCTTTAGGTTTTTTTTCTCAAAATGAATATATTATAATGTTTTTCATCAAGAATACAGAGTAAAAAATCTATACATCTGATACCCTCCTAAATATGTCTAAATTATAGACATTAAAAAAATGAAATTTTATTTAAAAATATATTAAAACTAAAGAAGATTATAAAACTAATGAATCAGTAATATATTGCCATTAAAAGTCATTCAAACATTTGAAAAGCTAGGAAATATTGAACATAAAAAATAATATTTAAAAAAAATTAAAATTTAGTTTTGATGTTAAAAAGAAATAAAATGATATATTATATATAAATCATTGATGTCAAAATTTATTATTTTTTATGAAGTTGTTTTAATTCGCCAAGCAGATAGGTCTTTATGTAGAGATTAAGAAACTTTAATATTTAACTATGGATGATAATATTTAATAAATTAAATCAAAAAGATTTTTTAATAAATTATCATTTGTTTAAAAATTTAGATTTATATTAAAATCCTAAATTGTGAAAAATTTCAAAATAAAATTGATTGATTGCAAATAATTAATTTGAATAAAAAAATATATGAAAATAAATTACAATATTATAGTATAATTAAAAGGAGTCTATGAGTAAAAATTTTATTAATTGTTTATTATCATTTTTAATTTAAATGCTTTTTATTAATTTGTTATTCTACTAAAAAAATTTTTTTTCGAAATTGAAATTTTTTTCATATTTGAAAAAATTCAACTTGCTATCTTTTCTTCTAGGGCAGAAAAATTCAATTATCTACTGGTGCAGTTTGACAAGTTGAATATATAAATAGAATTAATAATCATTTAAATTCTAGAAAAAAATCACAAATTGGGAAATGCAAAAATAGTACTTTTTTACTTTAATTTAAATAAATAAATTGTTTTTAAAAGAATTTTTTGATTGTTATCATTACATAAGAATGTTTTTATAAGTTATAATGAAATTCCTGGAAGATCAAAAATGAAAAAAATCATTTTATCATGAAAATTTTAAAAATATAAGATTAAACTAAATTATTATTAAAAAAATGATGAGTTTTAAAGTATTTATAAAAAAATAAAGAATAATATAGATTATAAATTAATATACAATAAATATCTCTAATTAATTAAAGAGAATGAGCATTTAGAAAATTATTTAAAAATGGAAGAAATAAAATTTTATTAATAATATCACCTATTTTCCTATGTAATTATTTATTATTTATTTTTTTTTTATCTAAAAACTAGGAATCACCCAACTCTATGAATATTACGGGAGAACATACAATTAAAAAACATAACGTTTTGATTTAATTTATTTATATCATTAATTGAAATAACGTATTTAATAAGAAATAAAAATTAATATCAATAAAATATGGTAAAAATAATTTTAGTTTATGAAAATAAGCGAAAAACAGACCATAAATTGATTTATAATTAAAAATCTAGGATTAAAAGTATTAGGTTGCAAAAATAAAATTTTAAAATTAAAATATAAATGAAATCTATCAAAATTATAAATCGGTTCGGAATAAATAATTTTTAATTATAAAAAATAATTTTTCATGATAAATTATAATAAATTCTAGGAGAATTATTTGCCTTAATTTTCCTATAGTATTTCAACAGAAGATTTGCACCAACACTTCAGATGGAAATGAATCGTGTCTGAAATCTAAAGTATATGTTATTTTGAATCATATACATAGAATGTAATGAATTTTTTTTTAGCAATTTTTTAAAAAAAAAAAAGAAAAAATCAAGTTTAAAATTATGAAAAGTTTAAAAGAAGTAATAAATTTTAATACCCGTTATTTTATGTAATTTATTATTAAAAAAAAACTAATTTTCAAAATAATAAAAAAAAATCATAGTCATAGTGACATAAAAGAGATTAATTAAAGAGAGTTGGATTAAATTCAAATAATTATTTAAATATTAGAAATTTTATTTATTTTTTACATATCTAAAGATGAAAACTAAGGCAAAAAATTAAATTTTGAAAAATTAGAAAAATTAAAAAAATTAAATAAAAGAATATTTGTTGTTGGATAAGACTTTTGAAATAAATTATTTAATCAAAAATATAATTAAAGACGATGTTTAAAAATCAATGAAAATTAAAGGAAAAAAATTTATAACCAAAAACCCTCTACGAGAAACTCATTATTAGGGCTCGGACTTTTAGGGAATTCCCTATTTTTTAAGACATGGAATCGTATGGAAACGCTCAAAAACACGTTTTTAGACATATTTAAACGTATTTTGGTGAACTTTTTTTCCCCTATTTTCCCTATTTCTTAAGCCTGTCTGGATTTTTTCCCTATTTTCTCCCTATTTTGGCCATTTTTAAAGAAATTCTTCACAAAAATGCAATAAAAACTGAAAATTTCAGATTTTTTGAAAATTTTGTAGTTTTTTTTCTAAAATTTTGGTAAATTTTTTTAGTTTTTCCGAAAATTTTAGGAAAATTTTTTAGTTTTTTTCTAAAAATATTTCAATTTTTTTCGCATATTTTTTTTAAAAAAATTTCGAAGAAACTTTTTTTATAAATCTCCAATTTTTATATTGAATACATCTCAATATATGGTATATTAGTTTTAAAAAGGCTTTATATGCTTTTTAGACGAAATTTTTGAATTTTTAGATCATATTTTGAAAAAAAAATTGCCTATTTTTGCCTATTTCGCTACTTTTCTCCCCATTTTCTCCCTTTTTTGGCTTTTTTTGCTCCCTAATAGATCCCTATTTTGGCTTAGGCTTTTTCCCTAAAAGTCCATGTCCTACTCATTATAGTTATATAAAAAATGATTTGAATTTCTAAAATTATTGATAATTAAATGGTATAAATTGAATAAAAATAATATCATCTTTAATTAATTTTAATAAGAAGATAAAAATAATAATTTTGATTATTATTTTTAATATCAATGATTAGAGAACCTCATAAAAAGAAAAGAATTAAATAAGCTTGAAAAAATTAATAATAAAACTGTTAAATTGCTAAAAAGATTAATAATTGAAACAAATAATTTTTTCTGAAATTAATAAAACTAATGAAAAATATTTTTAAAATTATAGAAATCAATCACTATTTTTTATTAGAAAAACATATATTCTGCATAGTAAAATAATTTAAATGAATAATTAAATAAAACCTGATGATATATATTTAATAACTTTAAAAATGATAACGAATTATGAAAATTAAAATACTTTCATTAATTTATAAACTTTTCCAAAAATTTGTATAGAAGAGAATGGTTTTCTCTTCTTTATGTTTTGTTGAACATCTATCATTGTTCCATCTTCTACAGAGATCGTTTTTCGTTCTTCCGGAGTGATATAAAATAATAACATATTTAATTAAAATCTGATATTTAAGAATAAAAATAAGTTCATACTTATTCTACTCAAAAGCGGCGTAAGATATTCAAAAACTAAAAGCTGATAAGAAATAATTTGCTAATTCTACAAAAGTATATATAGGAATTATTGATATTAAAAATATTTACAAAAAATAGAAATTCAAAAAAGCTAGAATATAAAAGAAAACGAAACAGAGGACGACATTGTGTTTACTGGATCGAATTTGTTTCTAATGTAAATAACATTTTATAATTTTTCCTTATAATTTTTTGAAAGAATCGACCGGTATTCGACAAGCAAACAAGGATAAACAAAGTGGCTGGCCTTGTTGAAAGGTAATTAAATAAATAATTAAAAAAAATTTAAAATAAAAACCGCTCGTTATTTTTAAAAAATAACTAAAATAAAAGTGAAATCTAGATTGACCATGCCTATTATTTATATCTACAAAGAAAAAACTAAAATTATGAAATGTATAATATTTTTATGGTATATTTAAATAAGAAAATTTAAAACCTTAAATTTTAGAATTAAAGGTCGAATATTTCATAAAAAAGAATAATAATTAATGATTAAAATAAATAATTCAAAGATTATAAATAATAAAATTCAATTTGGGAATGATAAATAACAAACTTATTTAATCCTACTAAAGTTTGTTATGATTTTTAAGAAATGAACTATCCTATAATCGATTTATTAAATTAAATATAAAAATTCTGAATTATAATGTATAGAAGAATTTTTTGATCTCAGTTAACCATTTTCAAATGCCTAAATTTTCTTATTTTTTCACAACCGAAATACTCAGAAACATTTAAAATATTTTTTATCGTTTGCTTAAAATATTTTTTGTGTTTATATATTTTATTCTTTTACACATTTCATATTTTTTTTTCAATATTTTGCCTTTTTTGTAAAAACGCTTAAATACATAAAATTTATGAAAATTTTTAAGCCTTTTTTCAAAAAAGTTTCGGCGTCTTTTTTAAATTAATTTTTAGTAAAAAATGAGTTTTATTAAGTTTTATTAAATTTCGAAAAGGAACCATTTAATATTTAAGAATATTGAAATATTAAATTTAAGAATTTTTTGAAACCATTTTTAAACTTCCTAACTCAATATTTTCCTGTAATTTTTTTTAGAAATTCTATCAGTTAAGAATAAAGGAAGCAAAATTAAAATTGCAAAAATAAAAGTTAAAAATAATCTTAACCTGGCCTTATCAGAGCTTTATTTCTTTATGATTGGTCAAATTTTTGACATTAAATTAATTTTTTTGGTTGCAATGTATTGATTTACTAACGAAAGGATGGATTGCAATGGTTATACCACAATTCATATTATCTTTCATTTCCTTTCTTTCGCTTATTTTCCTCCCGGGAGTGATTGTTTCCTCTTTTACAAAACATAATCGATTTCTACCCAACTTCACAAGACAGGATAAATATTTTGCATTGCTGCTCATGTCGTAAATTTTGTTTATTTTTTTACAAATAATAAATTTTCTAATTGTAAATTTATATCAAAGTTTTACAATCAAAAATTGAAAAATGTTAATAGTCAAATTGTTGATTTATATTCAATATAATATACAAATATTTTTAAATAAATTTTAAAATATCGATAATAACTTTTTATCTATTAATTTTTGTTAATTGCTTATAAAGAATTAATAAATTATTGAAAAATTACTTTGAGATTTCATTGAATATTGTCTAAAAACTGCTATAAAAGAATTAGCAAAAATTTATCATTAAAATAATCTAATAAAAAATCTCTAGCATTGAAATTTGGCAAAACTATTCGAATAATTCTTCAACATCCATTAGAACCAGTTTAAAGTAATATTTTTTTATCATGATTATTTGTTTTTAAAAATTCTTTTACTTTATCTGTTTTATATACCAATCTTGAGCATTATGTCGCTTAAAAAATAAAGTTCCTTTCTCTATTTAACCAACCTTTCCATCCACTATCTTACCCTTAGGGCTGTTCGATAATATCGGTATCGGGTATCGAGTCGATAATATCGGGCCTAAATATCGGTATCGGTATCGAGTATCGGAAAAATATCGGGTTTTTGGTATCGGAAATCGATACTTTTTTACACTGGATAAAATGGCATTTTTGAAAAATAAGTAACCGACCGACGGACCTTGCTTCCATTATTCAAATTTTGAAATACATAATGCCAAAATACTTTAACTTTTTCTATGTTTTATTTTTTCTTTTACAATTCCTTAAGGCAGAAAATAATTTGTGGATTCCGAGAAAATCTTTTTTCTAAAATTTTTTTCTTTTAACTCTTTTGTAATCCTAATCTAAAATGATCAATTTTCTTAAGAAAAGAACAAATGTTAAAAGAAAATTTTCCCCAGCAGCCCCTGTCGGGGCCGCCGGCAACCATTAATACATTGAATTTAAATTTCCTCATAAAAAGTGTTCTTAAGCTAAAAAATTCTCAATTTTCATAAGAAAAAGAGCCTGAATTTTCAAAAAAAATTTCTCCGGCCCTATCGGGACCGCCGCCACCCCCTCTCTCTATATATAGTTTCTTTATAAATATAGTTTTTTCATCATGCAAATTTATTTTATGTTTGTTTCCGGAAATAATATTAATTTTATAGATTTACAAGGAATTTCTAAAGCGTTCAGCAAATTTTGACGATTGATTTTTTTTGATTTTTTTTTAAACTAAATTTTTTGAAAAGTATCGAATATCGGGTATCGGTACCCAATATCGGTATCGGGTCCAAATATCGGTATCGGTATCGTTATCGAGTATCGGGAAATTTCAGGTATCGAGCAGCCCTATTACAACCCAGTTCTCTTCCAACATATAAAGCAATAAAATTATAAACTTATAAAAAGTTCAAAAATTTCCACCATTTTTTAGGGGTGCACCGGTTTTCACCCCCGCGGTTTTCACCCCCGCGCTAGAAAAATAATCATAACTTTTTTTAAGTAAAACATACAGAAGTGGGTTTGGTGTCAAAAGATAGCCCTAAATGTCTGCTATAAACTTGCAAGAACAACTAACCGATTTGGCCAAGTAGAAAAAAAGTTATGGCCAGACCATTGGCCAAAACCACGATTTTATGGCTTAACTTGGCCACAACTTTTTTCTACTTGGCCAAATCGGTTAGTTGTTCTTGCAAGTTTATAGCAGACATTTAGGGCTATCTTTTGACACCAAACCCATTTCTGTATGTTTTACTTGAAAAAAGTTATGATCATTTTTCTAGCGCGGGGGTGAAAACCGCGGGGGTGAAAAACGTTGTTTCGATTTTTTAGGGCCCTCTCCAGCGGGTTCCTTTCTCTATTTAACCAACCTTTCCATCCCCTATCTTTCCCTTATTCCCACTGATAGCATTTGCATCGCTCAATTTTCATAGCATTTCTCCCTCTCACATAAACTTGTTCGGAAAGTTGTTTAGTAGATCTTGCCGAAAAATTTAATTACAAATAATTATATCACCATAATCACTTGATAATTTTTTAAATTATCCAAAAATATGTCATCTGCAAATTCCAGGACTAATTCATAAATCGAGCAAGTAAAAAGTATAATCTGAGTTGAAAATTTATATTAAAATTTATTTAAAATAAACCGCATTATATTTGGTTGAGGAAATTGTTATTTTTTGAAAAAATCATCAGATAAAATTAATGATTATAAATTCATAAAAATTAAATCAATATATAAAAAAATATATATATATAATTTAGAGCAAGCATTAGGAAGAAGTTAAAAGATTAGTAAAGTAAATTTAATTTTATAATTTCCTCAACAATATAGTAGAAAAATTGATTAAAATTAATAGTGAAACTTATAAATAATTTTAGAATTCACGATCTTAAGTAGATATAATCAAATTAAAAAAGAGAAAGATTTTTGTTGGATTGTTAATAAAACTAATAGTTATGACTAAAATTAAATGAAATTAAATTACTTTATAAAATAATTTATAAAAATATTACTTTTATCATGAATCATACAGGTTGTACTTTATCGAATGGAAAAGAATTCATGACCATAATATATTTAATAAAAATTCATCCGAATAATAATGAAATTCATTAGGATTTTTTATTTATTATAAATAAATAAATAAATAAATAAATTAAAAACTTCAAATATATAATTAACAGCAATAATAATAAAGCCATAAACTAAATATAAGTGTCTAAACTACTGTGACAACTGCATTAATTACTGTCACAACTGCATTAATTCATATTAATTATAAATAAAAAACAAAAAATTTAAAGCAAAAAATTATTATAATTTAAAAATATTTCACTAATTATAAGGCAAAGAATCACCAATACATGTTAAAATATATTAAAAGACTTACTTGATAATAAACTTAAAGTAAATAGATTAATAAAAATAATATTATTATAAGTACAGAAGTTTAGAAAATTAAAGCAAACTTTTATTAATATTTTAAAAAACTGTAAAATTGAATGCAAATGACTTAAAAATTAATAAATTTAATTAAATCATAAAAGTTATTCTTAAAATGAATGCAAAAGACTTTTTACAAAAGTAATAAAAAATTAATTTAGGTCTGTTTAATATAGCATATAATAAAAAATAAGAAAAATGGAACTTCAAAATTAAATGAATAAATCTTTCTTTTATTTATTTTAGCTATTGTAATATTTTATATATTTAAAGATAATATAAAAGCACGTACAATTTTTAAAAATATAATTATTATGATTAATAAAAACATTTAACTAAATAAAAACATCTAACATATTTCTAAGCCAATAAAAATAAATTAAATATATTCACAAAAGTATTTTTGAAATTATTGCATAAATTAATTTTTTTTCCATTTTTCACTTCCTTGAATGAAAATGCTGAAGAAGGACAGAAAGATGGGGGAAAATGAATTTTATTTTGCTAATAATCGTAGTCACAAAAAACATAATAATTATTGATGATGTTCATTTTGTTGCACCACTGTACTAATCAATTGTAATGAACAAATTGCGCAAAATTTGCAATTAAATCATTCAACTTTTTAATTTTTTTCCATAATAAATATTGTAAAAAAATATATTAAAATTAATTAATTGAAAAACGATGAAAAAAATAATTAAGAAAAATTCTGTCCATCCGCAACCCAAATACTTACTCAAGACGCCGAATAGAACTTTTGCAAGCACTTATATAAAAGATCATTTTTAATAAAAAAATATTCCACAATAAAAATGAAAATTTATAAAAATTTGGGAATGTATGAAAAAATAGCTCAAAAAAGTTCAAAAATCAAAAAATGACGCCCCGCGGATAGTCTGAATCAAAAACATTATTATACCTTTAAACATTTTAAAAAATATTAATCATAATTCTCCGATTTGGTTCTAAACGAAGAAATAAGATAACTTTAAAATATTATTATTCTAAAAAAATTCGTAAATGAAATAGTCTATAATGTTAAATTATCATTTTCAAAATATATTGAAAAGTGAAAAATAAAGAGCAATAATTATTAAAATTAACAAAACTAAAATTATGAAAAATTAGTGAAAATTAAAAGAGAGAGAAATAACTAAAATAATCATTTTTATAAATAAATTTTACATTCAGTGAGAAACTAATTTAATTTAATAGTAGATGAAAATAATTTACTTAGAGTGGAAACTAAGTTCTGTCGCACATTTATTGACTTCATAAAAATATTTATTAAAAAATCAAATTGAATTCAATCAATTCTCGAAATATGCAAATTATGTATGATTGATAATAAGTTGTAACTTTTTGAGCAAGATGTCCCTTTCTTAAAATACAGGGAGGTTAAGAGGCAAAATACAATCTTAGGTCCTTTTAGACATGGTCAAATTGGACNTCTGCTCGAATAAAGAAAAAAAAAGAAAAAATTCTATATTATTGGAATTGAAAAATCGTAGGCAAAATTTCTAAAAAACAGTGCATTATATTAATAATTAGAAAAAGTTGAAAATAAATATTTTTCAAGAAAATTTTAGGCACCTATTTCACAATCTTCAAGTAATTTAAAAATATATTAAAAAAATAAATTACAAAAATAATCTTCACCTGGCCGTATATTCACCGATAAAGAACTCATCTTTTCAAAATAAAAAATTTAGATATATAATAAGATATTTTAAATGCGAAAATAAATTATTTAAAATCATGAAAATGTATAATCTTATCTTAGGTTAGCACTAATATTTAAATTCATTTTTTTCATCAATAATATTTAAACTGATTTATAAAAAAAATAAATTGAAGGTACTACTTTATAAATGCCCAAAAAAGTTTTTTTTTTCTTAAAACAATCTATATTTATTAGGCGAAAATAACATTATCAGAATAAAATCAGAATCACAAATCAAAACCTTGAACAAAATCTGAACTTTTTCATTAAATGTATAACATTTTCATGAAATTTCCAAAATAATAAAAAATATAAAAATAATTCATTTAAAAATCATATAAAGTTGAAAAATTAATTAATCATTCGCAAATATACTTATATAATTTTTAATCGAATTTTTTAAAATAGAAAAAAGCAAAAAAGTATAAAAAAGTTAAATTTTTCACATGAGATGAATTAATTTCAAAATAAAATTTTTCTGCAACGAATTCCCTTTTATCGATTTTTGGGCTGATTTCCCATTCACAACAAAGAAGATTTGTCATCATTTTTTCCCTTCATTCATCAAAGTTTAGGAATAAAATATAATTTTTCCCTATAAATTTAAATATAACCAATGATAAATTTTTTTTATAGAAAATTATTTTTTTCTAAAATAGTATACAATTTTTTAATACATAATTAGAATAAAATATATAAAAATATATTAAAGAAAAATGGTGTTAAATCAGAAAACAATCCAACTTTAAAATGGCTAAATTTATTAAACTTCATTAACATAAATTAATTAAACACATTCAATTTTAAAAATGAAAGTTTAATAAGTAAAATCATAAAAATACAAGATTGCTAAAATTTATTTATTAAATCAATCATATTCCTATGAGCCAAACAAAATAAATTTTTCCAAAAATGATCATATAAATGAAAATATGTAAATTTACTTCATAAAATAAATTCAAATTAAAAATTAAATTACAAATATTTAAAAATAAACGATTTTCAATCTAAAAAAGTAAATAAAATTAATTAAATTAATTCATTCCTAATAAATTTTTTTAAAATTATCCACGAGATTGGTCATCTCTCTACAAAGGCGGTGCTTTTTCAAATTTTTTTTTCAATATTTTATGTAATTCCAAAGTATCAGAAAATTTAATTAAAAAATAAAACCACAATTAAATAATAAAACAAAAAGAATTAATTTGTAAAATAACATATGGAATAAAATTAAAAATATTCATAACAATCATTTTATTCATACAAAGGATGTCATAAAAGTAACCAACTACCTTAATTTCAATTTCCAATTTTATGTTTTTAAATAAACTTATACCAAAAAAATTATAAAATCAAAAAGAGTTCAATATTAATTGAAAAATCGTAGGCAAATTTTCTAAAAACGCCATGAATTATGTTATAAATAGTAAAATTGAAAACAAATATTTTTTCCGAGAAAGTTTTAAGCACCTATTTCACTAATTTCAAATAATTCGAAAAATATCTAAAAAAATAAAATTACAAAAATAATCTTCACCTGGCCGTATATTCACCGATAAAGAACTCATCTTTTCAAAAAAAATTACATATAAATATATGTATTTAAGGATAATAAGATATTTTAAATTCGAAAGTAAATTATTTAAAATTCTTATCATCTTAGGTTAGCACTAATATTTAAAATTATTTTGAGTTGTGCTTTATAAATGCCTAAAAATTTTTCTTCTTAACTATTAAAACAATCAAAATTTATTATAGCGAAAATAAAATATTAGAAAAAATTAGACAGATAAAATCGTAATCGCAATCAAAACTCAAAACTCTGAACAAAACATGAACTTTTGCATTAAATGTATAACATTTTCATGAAAATTTCCAAAATAATCAACAAGATAAAACTAATTCTCATAAAAAGTTGAAAAATTAATTAATCATTTGCAAATACGCTTATATGATTTTAAATCGATTTTTTAATAGAAAAAGCAAAAAATTATAAAAAAAGTTAAATTCACATGAGATGAATATGAATGAGAATTTTTTAGTTTTTCACTAAATTATTATTTAATAGTCCTAAAATTATTTAATAAATATATTAATTTTAAATTCACATATTTTATTTTTTAAAATTAATATTAATAAATAATTACCTATATATGAATTTTTGTTAGCAATTTTTTAAAAAAGGAAAAATCAAATCTAAAATTATGAAAAGTAAAAGTAAATGATAAATTTTAATACCCGTTATTTTGTGTAATTTATTATTAAGAAAAAACTAATTTTCAAAATAATAAAAAAATTAAAAAAATTATCAAAAAATCATAGTCATTGTGATATAAAAGAGATTAATTAAAGAGATTTGGTTTAAATTCAAATAATTATTTAAAAACATTTTTTTAAAAATAGTTAAAAAATTTTATTTATTTTTTACACATATAAAGATGAAAACTAAGGCAATAATTATATGGCCGTAAAAGTTTATCAAAAATAATAAAATATGATTTTTTGTGCCCTGATGACTCACATATTCAACTGGCACTGGAGTCTTCCTCTGTGCGAATTATTTCAATAATAATAATTATTAAAAATTTAAATTTTTTTTATAATTTTTTGGGTGGAATTTCTTGCATAATTTTTTATGAATCCGTGAAAAGAATAACATGTTTTATTCTAAATATAAAATAACAATGATTGAAATTTATAAATAAGCTTTCAAGAACATATAAAAAATTAAATTTTGAAAATTAGAAAAGTTAAAAAAAATTTAAATAAAAAAATATTTTTTTCTATGGATAAGACTATTGAAATAAATTAAAATATTTGCATTAAATAATGAAAAGGTTAATGCAAATAGAATCAGCTAAAATATTCAATTAAAAACCAGAAATAATTAAACATTTACATTAAAAAAATAAAAATAATATAATGGAGAATTTGTTTTATATGTATGTATATAATTACTCTTATATTAAATCCATCTTATTTAATATTCTGCGAATTAGAAATTGCAGACTTTTCAGAAAAAAAATGTGGAAAATAATAAAAGCTCAGTTCATTTACTGTTTAACTAGTGTGAAACTAAAATTTTTATTAAAAATTTACAAAATCAATTATTATCAATTTTATAAGCATATAGAAAATTGAATTTATCTACTAAAATCATTAAGTATCGTAGTTTATTCATTTTGTAGGATCAAATCATCTGTTTAAAATTTTAAAATGTACAGGATGAAGTATACTTATTTTGATATAATATTATTTATACATTATTATATATTCAAATTAATTAAATCATGAAATTAATATTTATATGAATTTTGATATGGAATCAAATATATTCATCGATAATAAATTAATTATATTTGATTGCTTATAGGCTAACTATTTAAAAAAATATTACAAATTAAAAAAATAACATAGGAACCCAAAAAATAAGGGGGTGGTTCTGTTAACTTTTTGAGAAATAAATAAATAAATTACGAAAATATTTTAACTGATAATTAAACTTCAATATTAATTTTTGATAAATTTTTAAATACTTTTAGATTATAAGAAAATAAAGAAAATTAAATTAATAAAGAAAATAAATTATATTTATTTTTTATAAAAATCAATAAATTATATTTTTTAAATATCTTGGTTTCCGGACAATCTTACACACTGAACCAAAAATAAAAGATGAAAATAAATAAAATTATTAATGATATATATAGGATTTTTTAAAATTAATTTGTTAAAAATTATTCAATTATTAAATATATATTCATGAAAAATTTAAAATGTTATCATTGCAGTAAAAACATTTTCAAATAACTAGATTAATTTGTATTTAAATGTAATTTTTAAAAAAAATCGAATTTTTCAAATTATAACGGATGAACACCTAAAACTGTATAATCTCTAATCTTTATGACTTCAAAAATCGATTTTTAGGTAAATAAAAATATTTAGTTCGATTAATGCACTCTATATGAAAGTTTCTCTAAATTTTAAATATCCTATAATAAAAAATATACTATAATATATTTTTAAAATAATAAGTCCTAATATATTATAATTTTTAGCTCTTAACAGATGAATTTAAATATTATAATTTTAAAGAAATAAAAATAACTTAATAAAAAGGAATCAACCTAAACAATTTTAAAATTATATTATCTTAAGGAAAAGTATATAGTGGAGGGAAGAGTAGAAATGATGAAGGGAACAGAGGAAAAGGAGGAAAAAAGAAAAGTTGTTGGTGAAGAGAGGAAAGGAAAGGAATAGGAGAAAGAGTAGTGGAAATATGAAGAAAGTAAAGGGAAGACTAAAGAAAGAAGAAAATTAAACAAAAATTGTGAAGGAAAAAGAAAACATGAAAGAAAAGGAAAGGAAGAGATGGAAAAAGAGAAAAAAAGGAAAAAAATATGGGAAGGAGAGAGTAGTAATATCACCCTTATGCTTTTTTTTTGATAATTTATATCTTGATGTAAAGTAGAATTTAATAAAAAAAAATTAATAAATATTATATTCATTAATAGGAATATAACTCGCCATTACGAAATTAATTTAAGGAGTTAAAGTAACATATATTTTATAGATTAAATATATTATGTAAAAAAATGTTTGCTAAAATTGCTCCTAAAAATTCCATAGAAAAGCCCACTGATGCCTTTTTTAGTAAGTAGGGCTGCTCGATAATATCGGTATCGGTATCGAATATCGGAAAAATATCGGGTTTTTTCGGTATCGATATCGAGTATCGGTATCGGGTTTTTGGTATCGAAAATCGATACTTTTTTACACTAAATAAAATGGCATTTTCGAAAAATAAGTAACCGACCGACGGACCTTGGTTCCATCATTCAAATTTTGTAATACAATATGCCAAAAAACTCTAACCCATTTCTCTGTTTTGTTTATTTCTTTAACAATTCCGTAAAGCAGAAAATAATTTGTGGATCTCTTCACTCTTCAAGAAAATCGTTTTTTTTTCTATTTTTTTTCTTTCAATTCTTCTCTAATCCTAATCAAAAATGATTAATTTTCTTAAGAAAAAACTCTAAAATCTTTAAAAAAATTTCCTCATAAAAAATGTTTTTAAGCCAAAAAAATTCTCAATTTTCTTAAGACAAAAGCCTGAATTTTCAAAAATTTTCTCCGCCGCCTCTCTGTATATACTTTCTTTATAAAGATTTTTTTTATAAAGGGCAAATCTGGTTATACCAACTTTTTTTGCATTTTAATTATTTTGACGATTGATTTTTTTTTTGTTTTTTTGGAACCTAAATTTTTTGAAAAGTATCGGAATATCGGGTATCGGTACCCAGTATCGGTATCGGTATCGTTATCGAGTATCGGGAAATTTCAGGTATCGAGCAGCCCTATTACCCAGTTCTTTTCCCACATACCTATAAAGCAATAAAATTATAAACTTATAAAAAGTTCAAAAATTTCCACCATTTTTAGGGCCGTCTCCAGCGGGTTCCTTTATCCAAAAATGTGACACTTGATAATTTTTTAAATTATCCAAAAATATGTCATCTGCAAATTCCAGGATTCATTCATAAAACGAACAATTAAAGAGTATATAATCTGAGTTGAAAATTTATATTAAAATTTATTTAAAATAAACCGCATTATATTTGGTTGAGGAAATTGTTATTTTTTGAAAAAATCATCAGATAAAATTAATGATTATAAATTCATAAAAATTAAATCAATATATATAAAAATATATATATATATATAATTTAGAGCAAGCATTAGAAAGAAGTTAAAAGATTAGTAAAGTAAATTTAATTTTATAATTTCCTCAACAATCTAATAGAAAAATTGATTAAAATTAATAGTGAAACCTATAAATAATTTTAGAATTCACGATCTTAAGTATATATAATCAAATTATAAAAGAGAAAGATTTTATTGGATTGTTAATAAAACTAATAGTTATGACTAAAATTAATAAATGAAATTAAATTACTTTATAAAATAATTTATGAAAATATTACTTGTATCATGAATCATACAGGTTGTACTTTATCGAATGGAAAAGAATTCATGACCATAATATATTTAATAAAAATTCATCCGAATAAGGAAATTCATTAGGATTATTTATTTATTATAAATAAATAAATAAATAAATAAATTAAAAACTTCAAATATATAATTAACAGCAATAATAATAAAGCCATAAACTAAATAGAAGTGTCTAAACTACTGTGACAACTGCATTAATTACTGTCACAACTGCATTAATTCATATTAATTATAAAGTAAAAACAAAAAAATTGAAAGCAAAAAATTATTATAATTTAAAAATATTTCACTAATTATAAGGCAAAGAATCACCAATACATGTTAAAATATATTAAAAGACTTACTTGATAATAAACTTAAAGTAAATAGATTAATAAAAATAATATTATTATAAGTACAGAAGTTTAGAAAATTAAAGTAAACTTTTATTCATATTTTAAAAAACTGTAAAATTGAATGCAAATAACTTAAAAATTAATAAATTTAATTAAATCATAAAAGTTATTCTTAAAATGAATGCAAAAGACTTTTTACAAAAGTAATAAAAAATTAATTTAGGTCTGTTTAATATAGCATATAATAAAAAATAAGAAAAATGGAACTTCAAAATTAAATGTATAAATCTTTCTTTTATTTATTTTAGCTATTGTAATATTTTATATAATTAAAGATAATATAAAAGCACGTACAATTTTTAAAAATATAATTATTATGATTAATAAAAACATTTAACTAAATAAAAACATCTAACATATTCCTAATCCAATAAAAATAAATTAAATATATTCACAAAAGTATTTTTGAAATTATTGCATAAATTAATTTTTTCCATTTTTCACTTCATTGAATGAAAATGCTGAAGAAAACATAAAGATGGGGGAAAATGAATTTTATTTTGCTAATAATCGTAGTCACAAAAAATATATCCATATTAAATATTATAAAAAAATATATTAAAATTAATTAATTGAAAAACGATGAAAAAAATAATTAAGAAAAATTCTGTCCATCCGCAACCCAAATACTTACTCAAGACGCCGAATAGAACTTTTGCAAGCACTTATATAAAAGATCATTTTTAATAAAAAAAATATTCCACAATAAAAATGAAAATTTATAAAAATTTGGGAATGTATGAAAAAATAGCTCAAAAAAGTTCAAAAATCAAAAAATGACGCCCCGCGGATGGTCCGAATCAAAAACGTCGTTATTATACCTTTAAACATTTTAAAAAATATTAATCATAATTCTCCGATTTGGTTATAAACGAAGAAATAAGATAACTTTAAAATATTATTATTCTAAAAGAATTCTTAAATGAAAAACTCTATAATGTTAAATTATCATTTTCAAAATATATTGAAAGTGAAAAATAAAGAGCAATAATTATTAAAATTAGCAAAACTAAAATTATGCAAAATTAGTGAAAATTAAAAGAGAGAGAAATAACTAAAATAATCATTTTTATAAATAAATTTTACATTCAGTGAGAAACTAATTTAATTTAATAGTAGATGAAAATAATTTACTTAGAGTGGAAACTAAGTTCTGTCGCACATTTATTGACTTCATAAAAATATTTATTAAAAAATCAAATTGAATTCAATCAATTCTCGAAATATGCAAATTATGTATGATTGATAATAAGTTGTAACTTTTTGAGCAAGATGTCCCTTTCTTAAAATACAGGGAGGTTAAGAGGCAAAATACAATCTTAGGTCCTTTTAGACATGGTCAAATTGGACTAAGTTTTTCTTGACAATGGAACGGGCTATAGAACCAATTCAAATTGTAATTTGATAGAGTACAATTTGATGAATATTCTTTGTAAAAATGAGCTTCCTAACTTTATGGTTTATTTTTTTGCAAGGCATCCTTTTTGAAACATCGGTTTTGAGCCTATCGTCCAAAAATTATACTTTCAGGAAAAGACCAAAACAAGTCAGGAAAATTAAAATTTTGAATTTATATGACCAAAAATAGCATAATACTAAAGAATTAAAATGATTTGCAATGTGAAAAGTCTCATAGCTGAGTTAAACATAAGAAATTGCACCAATTTTTAGGTGGTTTTGGAGGTCTTATATTAGACGTGTTTGAATTTTCAGAAAATTTTCTTTTTTTTTATACGAAGTAAAAGAGGGCTCATTGGACTAACTATAACTTTTTTAAAATAATGGAATAGAATAGATTTTTTTCATATCTCAGAAAGATAACAATTTGTTCTCAAAAAAAAGATCTCGAAAATTGATGGCTAAATACCAAAGTTATGAATTTTTAAAAAAGGTTCAATTGATATGCGACAGAACTTAGTTTCCACCCTAAGTAATAATAATTATTTTTTGATGTTTTACTGTAAAAATTATTTAAAAATAAATTATGTAAAATTCATAAATTTTATAAAGTTAATAATAATTACAAATAATTTGTATAATTTTTAATGAACTCATTAAATAAAAAATAACATTTTTTTTTAAATATTTTTAACCAATAACTTGACCGATCTTAATTAATATTTATTAAAATATTTACTTATATTTTAATGAAAATAAATATTTAAAAATGTTTAAATTATCTAAAATTGGTATAATTTATTTGCTCAACGGAAGTTTCATTTAAGAATATCAGACTCTAATAATAAATTTTTTATATGTATTCGGAATTATTTACATTAATAATAATCTAAGCCCTATATAAATATAGGGCTTAGATTATTAATCTAATAGGGCTTAGAACAAAAAAAAGAGAACACAATACATGATCGGAGACATCGCTTGACATTCCTTGAAATTTTCGATAATTGTTCTAAAATAATCCAAAAAATACTATAGTAATGTTATATTAAAAATATTAATGTCAATTCATTAAAATAAATATTATAATCATGAATAACAAAAAATATATAGGTACAATAATTGTAATCTGTATTAATTGCAAAATATAAAATATATTAATTCTAAAATTTATTAATTTTTAAAATAAATAATTAAATTAAAGATGATACAAAAAATGATTTTAAAATTAATCAAAGAAAATTAAATATTTAAAAAATAGAGATAAATGGTTTAAAATATAAATGAATTTAATTTTTATTATTATTTACTGATTTAAATTTTTATAATTATTTTTCAAAGAATATTTAAAATTAGCATAAAATAATAAAAAGGTTAAATTATTTAAATGAAGGGTGATCATGTTTCAAAAAATACTCCAAACAAAAATTAATAATTATCTAAATGAATCCTTATTAGTTAGACTAATCCAAATTATCTAATATAAATTAGAATATGAATAGCTTATGTTATCCAAAATATTGTTAATAAGTTTAATTTAAAAATTTATTTAAAAAATATTTTTAAATAAATAATGACCAAAAATTAAGGAGCATATCTTGCAGAGATTTTCTTTAATAAACAAATAAATAATTAGCAGCTGCTTATAAAATTGAATCATTTAAATATACATCAAATATATATATTATAAATGATCTGATAATTATTCTTCAATCGCGCACACGTACTTTTTTCAAAAATCCAAGGAACCGGTCATCAAAAATGGTAAAAAAATTAAATTTTTCGAGTAAAATTTGAATATAGACTAATTGAAAATATGGACTTTATAAAAAAATAAAAATTCATAAAGAATTCATACTAATTAAATATGTAAAATATAAATGAAATTTATTAATAATCATTATGATAAAAGAAGAATTAAAGAATTAATAGAAAAATGCAAAAATTAGGAAATCATAATTTTAATTACATTTTATATTAAGTTCAAAAGGTCTAGAATATTTAATATTATTTCAGAGAAAATTTATAAATAACTTATTTTTAAAATTGCGATCTTAATTAATAGATTAATTTTTAGAATTTACTTAGGGTGGAAACTAAGTTCTGTCGCAAGTCATTTGAATTATTTTAAAAATTCATAACTTCAGTATTTAGCCATCAATTTTCGTGATTTTTTTTTATTTTGTAGAATAAACATTCCTCTTTCAATTTTTCAAAGAATATCCATTTAATCAATTCTTTAAAAATAGTTATGATTTTTTAAGTAAATATGCCCAAAAATGCATTTTTACCATAATTTTTCAATGATCTCTAGGTGAGTTATGCTGCAATCATTTTAAAACCAAATCTGCGGGAAAAGGTAGTCTAAAGGACCCTTTTTTATGTTGCAAAAAAAAGAAATTTTTTTGAAAATTCAATCAAGAGTAATATGAGGTCACCAAATTCCCTTAAATTTTGGGCATTTTGGTGGGTCAAAATCTGAATCTCAGCTATGAAACCTATTCAAATGTGTAAACGATTATTATTCATTACTATGGTGCTTTATTATATCATTTATCATAAAAAATTCAATTTTCCTAACTTTTTTGGGCACTTCCTGAATGTCTAATTTTTTGGACAGTAGGTCAAAAATCGATGTTTCAGACAGGCCTTCCGTAAAAAACTGAATAGCTAAATTAGAGAACTCATTTTTATCCAGAATATGCATCAAATTTTGTCCAATTTGAACATATCAAAAATGACCTCATATAGTAGTTTGCCTCCAAATTTCCCTCAATTTTAAGAAAGGGGCATCGATTTTTTGCTCAAAAAGAGGTAACTTATCTTCGAACATAATATGAATATTTCGAGAAATAATTGGATTCAATTTGATTTTTTAATAAATATTTTTATGAAGCCAATGAAGGTGCGACAGAACTTAGTTTCCACCCTAAGTATAATTAAATGAAAGTTTAAATAAGGAAAAACGATAATTTTAAATATGTAAAAAAAATAAATAATTAAAAAATCCTCGTTGAATATTGCTGAAGTCAAATATCGACGAAAAATAGATAGATTAAAATTAATTACACCATTGAAATCAAAAAAAGTATTTTACTCAACAAATGCATCATCATCATCATTATGAACTTATATTCACTCCCCAGTTTCTTCATCATATATTTATTTATTAGTTGTGTGTTTTTCATTATAATAACTATTAGCTAATCCTAATAGATAATTTAAATCAAAATTCATTTTATGAACTTTTTATTCTATAAATAATAATTAATATTAAAAATTTTAAATAATTAATTAAAAAATTTTAACTGATAAAATGGAACAAGGAACAATTGTATGAATTTAAATAAAATTTTCATATTTGCAGAAAATTTTTTTTAAATCTTCAACTTGAAGCGAAGGACGTTCTTCAATCGAGCCCGGCATAGAAATAATGCCAATAAAGTATTAAATAATTTTTAATAAAAACAAAATACAAAATTAAGCAGCATTAAATTCAAAATATTAAAGAAAAACACCATGAATAAATTTATTAAATTGATTTATAATATATAATTTTTAGGAAAGAAAGTGTTTTGATTAAATTCTAATCAACTTATTTCATATTTTTATTTTTTCAAAATATTTTTTATTTTGGCCCATATTTGGAAGAAATTTCCAATTTTTTGCCCATCTTTTATGGCTATATTTTACGTTTTTTCTTCATTTTTTTCTAAGCCTTTAATGGCCCATTCATTTTTAATGTCAAAAGAAATTTTTTCTGCAACGAATTAACCTTAATCGATTTCTGGGGTGATTTCTCATCATAACAAAGTTGAGTGTCATAATTTTTGCTCTTCATCCATCCCATTCCTATCATTTTTAATAAAAATGGTCCATAAATTCTTTACAAATATTTCATAACCAAAATTTATATTAATTTATTTGAAAATATTTGTAATATATCTTTCAACAAAAATATATAAAAATAAAATAAAATAAATCACGTTTGAAATTATATAGAAAGCAAATTTAAAATAATGCTATTCTGTAATTTTTCTACATAAAGCTTAAAAAAATCCTTCATCTTTAAAAATCCTTCAGCTGACCGTATATTCACCGATAAAGAGCTCATCTTATCAAATAAAAAATTTAAAATAAATATTAAATGAAAAATTACAAATATTTCAGAAATGAATGCTAACTTAAAAAAACTTATATCAATACTATTCAAATATTAATAATAACAAAATAAAATTTATATTGGGTTACTTTAATTAAGTATCTTAATAATATATCCATGAAATGTTATAACCAGCCAATCGTGCCAAATAAATTTTTAAATAAATCGAATCTCAATTTAAAAATAAAATTGTTGTTCTTTTAATATTTTTCAAAAATGGATTCAGTCCATTTAAATTTGGATTTCAAAGTTGAATTGGAACACTCTTCTTATAACAAACGATTTGCAAAAATGTAAATACATAAAAATTTATTTTTAATAACAAATTTAATTTTTTTTATAAAGGTTAGATAACATAAATTTTTTCATCTTAAGCTTTAAAAAAAATTTGAATATTATGAGACCTATCCTTATTTTCTATGTTGTTTTATTAAGAGAAAATTTTAAATTAATGAAATTAATAAACTGCCCTAATGCATAAAGGTTAAAAGCAAAAAATTTTTTAGAATATTTATAGAAAAATATTAAAAATGTACCAATCAAAAATATGCGTTTTGCCAATCCATCGGATACAATCCATCGGGATACGCATCAAGGTTTAGAAATATAATTTAAAAAATACCTAAAATTAATTTTTAATAGGTTAAAATTGTTTATTTTATATTGAAAAACAATTGAAACAAATGATTAAAAAATAAAAGATTTAGATTTTTGAGAATAAATCTAAAATACATTTATAGAAGCTAGAAAAATAATTTTTATTTTTAAATCATTAAATATTTGGAATATTATGATCAAAATCAATCAATAATATTTTAAAATATTCTAATTATTTTCAATCAATAGGAATATATTGGAGTGGGGAATAAGTTCTGTCATAGTGGCTGAAAAAATTTTACAACTAAATTTTTCATTTATCAACTCTATTTGAATTTGGTGTCAAATAATAGGTTAAGGTACTGTGCTTCTATGGAAATTTTAATAATCTTCTACCTTCTTGTTTTCATGTTGAAAATGGTCTCAATATATGGATAAATTTAAAAAAAAATAATTCTTTTTAGAAATGGGAAAACGAAATTCGATTATGAGCATTAAGTATCAAATGTGAAGAACATTTTCCATTATTTAAAAAATAATCTATCATTATTTTCATAAAGAATACAGTAAAGATAATTTAGACAATAATGTATTTAATGATCATTAAATTAAAAATTATTAGAAAAAATTTCTTTATATACCAATCGATAGAGCTCATCGAGCTGAATAAAATGAGGCATCACAAGTCAATATGTTAATGAGAAAAACTCGATTTTTAAGACAAGGTACAAAATTCGAACATTGTGCCGAAACACGCTGAAAATCAAGGTTGATCGATTTTTGAATAAGCTGTTGAGAATAAGCCTTATTCCAAAATTTACCCAAATTATATTTAACCAAAATAAGGCTTATTCTCAAGGGGTCAATGATCACTTTTCCATTTTCCCATCGATCGACCGACGGACCGATCCGTCCGCATTCCCAGATGTTAATCTTTATCCCCCGTTCATTTTCCAATCTTTAACATTTTTTTCTCTATTTTCTCTAACTATTTTCGCCATTCTATTTTTGCTGTTTATTTTTTCTCTAATTTTCACTCACAAATTTTTTTTACGTGAATTTTTGCTCACTTTCTCTAACTCTCAAACTTATTTCTCAGCTTATTTTGATCAAAATTTCTCAAGTTTTTATATGCATAATTCCGTCACAACTTTGCTCATCATTCCCAGACCGCCCTCCTAAAATGTCTTTAAAACCCCCTTCTGACTCCACCCTTTTCCATTTCTATTCTTCATTTTTGTCCTACACGGACCTTTGATGTTCATCTTTTTGTCCATTTCGGACTTTCCCTCTTTTTGTCCCTTTGTTAGCATTTTAGCCCTTTAAGACCCCTTCACATTTATTTTTTGGGGTTTAATTACCCAATCTTTAGGTTCTTCAAATAAATTATTTTCTTCAATTTGTGCCTTCTTTGGGGACTTCATTTTTGGGAATTGGAACCAGTCGGGACATTGCACTGTGTTCTCGACAAAGCGGATCATGTTCCCCACATTTGATTACCTATGTCTGATACCAATTTTATTTTTTCCATCGTTTTCGACACTTTTCTAGGTAGTTTTCATTTTTCCTTAAATCGAATTGATCTGCTTACAGACCATTTTTCGACATGAAAACAAGAAGGTAGAAGATTATTAAAATTTTCATAGAAGCACTTCATATCAACCGGTATGGAGAATTTGGAAAAACTATAATGCAGATATTTAATTCATTTAAAATATTTGTTAATGGTCCAAATTATTAGTAAACAAATTTTTTAAAAATGATTATAATTAAAAATTTTGTGTAATTTTAATACATTGAAAAATTTAACAAATTTTAATAAATTCTAAAATTAAGAAGGTTTAAAGATGGAGACTTAAATTTTATTAATTTAAAAGTTATTAAGGATTTGCTTTCTAATTTATGGCTGTTTTTTGAATATATATTATTATTTTTTGTATTTAAAAATAAGATATGATATTCAATTTTGCAATCATTTTTTTAATTGTATTATGATATTTATTGTTTGCTAAATGGCAGGACTGTGATGGGCGAAGAGCAAAAATGACGACAAATCTACTTTGTTATGATTTATGAATAGATCTGCCCCAAAAAATCGATAAAAGGGTATTCGTCACAGAAAAATCGTTTTATGCATTCAAAATAATGGAGCACTAATAGTCTGGGAAAAATGGAAGAAAAATCGTAAAATAAGGTAATAAAAGATAGATAAAAAATAGAAATTTCTTCAATATATGAACCAAGGTCAAGATGCCAAGGCCAAGATGCTATTAAATGCCAAAAAATTATAGAAATTTTGGCAAAAAAATCATCTTTACTTTTATGGATATTTTAAAACCATTAAAATCATAATCTGCATTGAAATTAGACTTTATTTAGTTTAATTAAACTTATTTATTATTATTTTTACCATATTCTTTAAGAGCTCAATTTATATAATTTTTTTTTGTTAAATTTTAAACGTTTAATTAATTGAAATTAATAATTTTATGATGTTAAAAAATGAATTACTTTCTTTCTTGAAATCATCTCCCTTTGTTTGACTTCTCTAAACGGCTTTTTTGTTATTAGAAATATAATCATAATCATAATCATAATCATTTATTATTTTAAATATTTTTCTAAATATTTTAAAAAATTTAATAAAAAATAATGCTTATTCATTATAAATTTATTGAATATGTAATATTATTTTACAAAATTTATTTCGTTAAATTTCATTACATCTTCGCATTGTACTTGTACAGTACAACTTTCTGACTGTCAATCGAAGAACGTGAGGATATCTCCCATTGGGTGTCTGAAATGCAAGTAGATGGATAATGTTTTCAATCAAATTATTAGTAATGTAATGATGTTAGATAAGATGCTATTGAAAACAGAAAGGTTATTGTAGAATTGTTAGCATCCGTAATCTTATAAAAATACAAATTAATGAAAATAAATACATATTTAATATGGCAAAATAATGCGAAATATTTAAAATTCAAAGGATAATCTATAAACTTTCTATAAAAGTTGAAAAATATATTTATTTTACTTGTAATTTTAAATAAAATAAAATCTAATGATTAAAAAATTAAATTAAAAAATATTTAGCAATTATTAATTTGAATCAATAATTTCTAAAAAACAATTTTTTCAATAAAGAAATATAAAGTTAAAAATTACTTTACAAATTTATTTTAAAAATGTAATTTTAGCATGTGTTTGTTTCAGTAATTAATGGAGATCATATAATTTTATTTATAAATTTTATTAAAATAAAAAAGCTAGCAATAGATTCTAAATTTATCTTGAATATTTTTTTTTGCCTCGGATTGTTCATCCAAGTTCACATTTTTATTTAAATTAAAAAAATTAACGATAATGAAAATAGAAATTTAAAAACAAAAAATTAAAATAACAATGAAAAAAATTAAAATATAAAGCATATTTTATCAATTATTTTTTAAAAACAAATTACTTAAAAAAATATTGAATGTATTTATTATAATTAAAAAAACGTCATAGAGACTTTGTAAGGAAGATTTCAAGAAATAAAAATTTTTTTAGACATAATTTGCCTAAAAATTTTCAACAGAATCGTCAAAATAAAAAAAAAATCATTAGTTAATTCGGCTTGAATTTATATTCAAAATATATTTGTAGATTATAATTTCATTAATTATATCATTCATATTAAGCAGATTTTACAATAAATATATATTAATTAAAATTTTTAAATTTTAAAAATAAACCAGCAGTTAAAATATTATACATAAAATCAAAGATAATGCAAATTTAATCTACTAGGAAAAATTAATTTTATTTTCATTATGTGCTTCATTTAGAAATTACGCTTTTCTTCTTTTTTCTTCAAAATGAAAGAAGAGTAGTAAAGATAAAAAATTTCTGATGAAAAATATTCGAAGGAAAAAATAGCAAAACATGAAATTATAAATAACCTAATAAAATAATAATCTAGTTATCATAAGTATCCTCAAAAAATCAAAAATATCGTAATTAAATTGTTACTCTAAAGTGTGAAAAAATTAGCAATTAAAAATTATTATTGAAAGGGTATAAATTGTTTTGAATTATTTATGC
>LDKF01000875.1:31807-54708 GCA_001026735.1 Rotylenchulus reniformis
GTTAAAAATTACTTTACAAATTTATTTTAAAAATGTAATTTTAGCATGTGTTTGTTTCAGTAATTAATGGAGATCATATAATTTTATTTATAAATTTTATTAAAATAAAAAAGCTAGCAATAGATTCTAAATTTATCTTGAATATTTTTTTTTGCCTCGGATTGTTCATCCAAGTTCACATTTTTATTTAAATTAAAAAAATTAACGATAATGAAAATAGAAATTTAAAAACAAAAAATTAAAATAACAATGAAAAAAATTAAAATATAAAGCATATTTTATCAATTATTTTTTAAAAACAAATTACTTAAAAAAATATTGAATGTATTTATTATAATTAAAAAAACGTCATAGAGACTTTGTAAGGAAGATTTCAAGAAATAAAAATTTTTTTAGACATAATTTGCCTAAAAATTTTCAACAGAATCGTCAAAATAAAAAAAAAATCATTAGTTAATTCGGCTTGAATTTATATTCAAAATATATTTGTAGATTATAATTTCATTAATTATATCATTCATATTAAGCAGATTTTACAATAAATATATATTAATTAAAATTTTTAAATTTTAAAAATAAACCAGCAGTTAAAATATTATACATAAAATCAAAGATAATGCAAATTTAATCTACTAGGAAAAATTAATTTTATTTTCATTATGTGCTTCATTTAGAAATTACGCTTTTCTTCTTTTTTCTTCAAAATGAAAGAAGAGTAGTAAAGATAAAAAATTTCTGATGAAAAATATTCGAAGGAAAAAATAGCAAAACATGAAATTATAAATAACCTAATAAAATAATAATCTAGTTATCATAAGTATCCTCAAAAAATCAAAAATATCGTAATTAAATTGTTACTCTAAAGTGTGAAAAAATTAGCAATTAAAAATTATTATTGAAAGGGTATAAATTGTTTTGAATTATTTATGCACTAAGACAATAAATTATTTATAAAATATTTTACCATGATAAACATCTCTTCATCTACTTCGAGAAATACGCCAGTTTAATCGAGAATTAAAGAAAGTTAATTTAAAATAATAAATGAAAAACAAATATGTTATTTTTTAATATTTTTAAAATTATTTTATAATTGATGACGAAATTTAATTAGAATATAATTAATTAAAACTTTAAATTATAAAAATAAAATAAAAAGCTTAAATCAAAACAGAAAAAATAAAAAGGAAAAATCTATAAAAAAAGAATAAATATTTTTAAATTAACAAGATAATTTTTTTCATTCTTAAAAAATTGGTGAAAAATGAGTCGAATAGTCTCATAAAATAGTTGGGCGTTATATTGGTGATATCATAAAGAATAAATTAATAAAATAAGTTGAATTTATAATAGGTTTTTTAATTAACTTGATGATTACATCTACGAAATAATAAAAAAATAAATTATAAATTAAAAACTTTTACATAATTTAAATCAATAATTAGGATTTATTATTATGAAGCGATCATCTAATAAAATTAATTATAAATAAATTCAAAAGATAATCTATAATCTATAAATTTTGAAGAAATATATATTTCAATCGAACTTCTAGCAATTAAATAAAAATTATTTATTTTAAATTTTATGAAGCGATCATCTAATATAAATAATTATAACTAAAGAATTTTTTGGATAGAAGAATATAGATAGCACAATTAATAGAATAATAAGTATGTATTTTAGTTGTTTGGAAAAATATATATTTTATAGAATAATATGTTCATGATCTTATATTGTTTGGCAAATACCTATTTATTATTAAATTTTTAAAGACATTTTATAGAATAACATGATCTGAGATTGTAATTTTGTAAAAAATATTTTATTATAATTTTTAAAATTCAATTAATTCGAATTCCCTTTATTCAATTTCATGTTTTTTTTTCATTTTTTGATTTTCTTATTTTTACATGAAATTGTCACTTATTTATATTAATTATTCACCCTAAATCCCTTAATGATTTTTTATTCTTTAAGCTAAAGATCAGATTTTGTGCTTGATTTCAAACTTCTATTTGCAGTTGATCCATATTGATCCATATTTTTCTTTCTATGTTTTCATAAAATTTACATAAAATTATAAATTAATTTTTATAAAAGAAAGAGTTTAATTAAATTGTAATCAACTTTTTCATATTTTTAATTTTTTCAATTTTTTTTTATTTTGGTCCGTATTTGGAAGAAATTTCCAATTTTTTACCCATCTTTTATGAGTGTATTTTACGTTTTTCATCTATTTTTTTCTTAATGGCCTATTCAATTTGAATGTCAAAAGAAAATTTTTCTACAACGAATTCCCTTTAATCGATTTCTGGGCTGATTTCTCATCCATAATCAAAAATTCCTCCCTCCGAAACTAATAAGTAACAAATCTCAAAATATTATTTTCAATTCCAATCATTAACGATTTATAATATATGAAAATTATCATCAAATGCTCAAACAACTGTCTATCCAATACGAGCAACGGGCAATTAACTATTGTGCGCCTTATAGGTTATTTTTCTTACCATGAAAAAAATTTAAACACATCAAAATATAATAAAATGAAATTAAAATAAGTAAAGACATAAAATTAATTATTAAAACTTAATCTTTTTCGAAGATATAAAAAATTTAAAAGGTCATTTATAGTTGGATTTTTAAATTTAATTTATAAATAAAATATATTATCGATTAATTAAAATCAATATAATATTATCCCAATAAATTTTTAACATATCAAAAACAATCCTAAGATTTTTTTTGTTAGAATCAAATAAGAAAATAATTTTTAAGAATTTGCAAATTATCGAAGAATTTGAATGATTACACGAATGTTGGTTTAAAATAAGGAAGCAATATAAAAATCATTCAATAAGTATTTCAATATAACTCATTAAAATTTAAAATAAATTTACATTTAAGGGTAAAAATAGAAGTAAATTTTTTATCAAATACAAGAAGAAAAATATAAGGCTCACATAATTTTATTTCATTTATAAATTAGGGATAAAGCAGCTATTTTTATTGCTGTTAAATCTCCAAATTTGACAATAAGAATAGAAATGTTTAAAATTCCTTAAATGGTACGAACTAATTAAAATTGGCAAATAGGCTTTAAATATGATTAACAAAGTCGACATAATTAAAAATGAGAAATATGAAAATAATGAGCACAAAAAATATGCATTGTTGAATTTACAATTTTTTTTTGATTTTTTTAAATTTTATAAAGAAAAAATAGATAAATTATTTTTAATCAATTTTTCTACCCAAAAATATTTCAAATTAAATTTAATGTTTTTTTGCCAAAATTTTATTCATTTTATCTCCATATAATTAGCAAAAATTTATCCTTTGTGTACCTCAAATATGACCTATACTTTTGAATCCATTAAACGATTTTTTTCTGCAACAAATTCCTTTAATTGATTTCCAGATGATGTCCCATTCATAAAAACAAGATTTGTCACCATTTTTACTTTCCATACATCATAGTCCTGCAATTTAATAATAAAATGGTCCGCAAATTCTCTACAAATTTTTCATATCCAAACATTTAAATTTTTTTGAAAATATTTATAATATATTTTTCAACAAAAATAATATAAAATATATTCAAATATAATTTTTTTTAAAATTAAAATTTTCATTTTTAATATATATTGTTCTGAAAATACTTATAAGCTTAAAAATTGTTTTAATAGCAAAAGGTATAAAAAATATAAATTATTGTTTTAATGATAAAACCATCATATGCTATACCAAAATAAATATTTTTTTTAAAAAAACTTTAAATTTATTATTAACCAAAAAGAGAAAATATTTAAAAAATGACAGGAATGATTTTTTTCTGTTAAAATTGGTCACATTTAATATCAAAAGTAAAGATAAAAAAATAAATTACTTAATAGTGAAAAAGATGAAATTTTATTAGATCATAATAATTTTTCTATAAAATATTGCATAAACACAATTATAAAAAAATATATTAAATTTGTTTTTTAAAAATTATTAAAAACGATAATCAAATGAAAAACATCTATAATAAACCAAATATATACATCTTAAACAACAGATAATAGTATAAACACAGTAATATTTCTTTTTCCAATAAATATTATTATCTTTTATATTAGTGGTGCGACGAGACCAAATTTTCCCGAGACCCGAGAGTCGAGACCGAGACCGAGACTTGGCCCCGAGACCGAGACTTGACCCCGAGACTCGAGACCGAGACTCCAGACCCGAGACTTTTTAAAGTTTTTGCAAAAAATCATTTTTAAAATTCTCAAAAATTAAACCCTATTACAAGATTTTAGCAATTGTTTATTTTTACTGACTATTTTAGGGATTTTGCGAATATTTAGGCATTATTCATAAAATTTTCTGGTGGATTTTTTCCTTAAAATTTTTCATATTTTTCGGTGGAGTAATTTAAGTAAATTCAATGTAGCTTCAGTGTAAAAATTCGGTGTAAAATTAGGGCTTTCGACGACGGCTCGATAGGTTGCGTCGGAGAAAATTTTCGGAGTTTTAGTCGAATTTAACAGAAGATTTATGGAATTTTTGACTTGGCATTCAGGAGGCTGCATCCCTGCTCCCTGGCTGCGCCTTAGATTAGAATAATGATTTTATAAATCGGCGGTCCCGATAGGGGCCGCCGGAGAAAATTTTGAAAATTTAGAGCCTTTTTTAAAAGAAGATTTAATTTTTTTCTAAAAGATTTTGAAGTATTATCTTGTATAAAATGTCAAATTTTTCTAAAAAAATTAAATTTCCTTTTATCTTTTTGATAAAAATGCCATTTTATCCAGTGTAAAAAAGTCTCGTTTTCCGAGACTCAAAACCCGAGACCGAGACTCGAGACCGAGACCTAAAAAAACCGAGAAAAGTCTCGACTCGAGACTCGAGACCGAGACTCTCGAGCAGCACTATTTTATATGCTATTGCAGTAGAATTGATTTCAATTCAATGAGTCGAAAAATAATTAATCATTAAAATTAACTCATTTTAGAAATTATAAAATATTTGAAAATTATGCGTGCCAAAAATTTTAATAAATTCAAAATTTTGAAAAAAATATTTTATTATTTTTCTAAAAAAGAAAAAAATATAAAAAACAAAATTGGCACGAAAATGATACTGAAATTAATAATAAAATAAATAGAATTCAAATCATCAGACAGAATATATTTAATTATCAAATTTAAATTAATTATGAAACATATCCCAAAAATTCAATGTTATTTATTTTAAAAAGCAAAATATATTTGGAATATAAATCACCCTTTTTTCAAACGACAAGTATCCAACTTTCTTCGAAACCATGGTTCAGAAAATTATTTCATTTCATTAATTTTTTTTGCTAAAGGATCAAAAAATTAATTACATGTTAATAATATAAATCATTATATTATATAATTTATTTTTTTAATATAATATTATAAATATTTAAAAATTATTGTAAAATTCTTATTTAACTTTAAAAACTTTTTTTTACAAAAAAATCATGAACAATTACTATTTAAAATTGAGATCATTAAAAAATTAAGTTTATAAGAAAATAAATAACCAATTTTATTAAAGATTACATGGCAATTTTTAAAAATTTCATTAATTATTAAAAAAATAAATAAATATTGAAAATAAAAAATAAATGAAGTGTAAAAAAGAAAAAGGTGATGAGTCGGAGGCGATAAGTCAATTAAAATAATATTTCTATAATCTTATTCAATTAAAGGTAACAAATTGTTTTTAAAATTTTAATACATATATTGAAAATAATTAAAATAAATTTAATTGTTCAATTTATTATTATCAAACGCACAATTTTTCAAATAGAAATGAAATTTTTTTTTAATAATGATATTAAGAAATGAACAATTGTTTAAATGAAATTTTTTTTTAATAATGATATTAAGAAATGAACAATTGTTTAAATTTTTATTCTTTTTATAATAAATCCTTATTAAATTTTAAGTAATTTTTAATGCTTCTATTTAACAATCAAAAATATAAAAATAAATTAACATTATACAATAAATTCAATTTAATTAATAAAACTGGAAAATAAATTTTCATATTAAGATTAGAAAAAGGCGGAAAATTATAAATGTTAAAAATTATGTTTATATCTAAAATTTGGCAAAATATTTTTCAACAATATCTTTAAATTTGTTATATAATAATTGAATAAAATTATTATATTGAAGATTTATTGGATATAATAAAATAAAAATGAAATAATTGTTATCCAATTATATTGGATAAAAATATATCTATACCTAAAAAGGATATTTAAATATAATTAATTAGCATGAATTTTTTGATCAATATTTTCTTTATTTTCTAATTTTTATCAAAATTCTATGTTTTCATAAAATTCTATATTTTTGAATTGGTTACGAATATGTTATAAAAAATAAAAAAAAATTATTAAAATAAATATAACCATGAGCCAAACAAATATTAATAATTATTTTTAAGAAAAATAACCATATTAATGAATAATGAATTAAAATTTATTTCGTAAATAAATTTAAACCCAACCATTAAAATTTTGAAAATAAATCATTAACGTAAAAAAATAAATTATTTTTAATCCATAAAATGTAATTAAAATTTAATGACTAGCCACCCCTTATTTTCCAAGATATTTGTAACTTTTTCTAAACGATTTATAATTTTTTGCTGTGAAAAGATTTAATGGTATTTGGGCAAAAACATAGCAGTTTTATAAATTTTTATTCCTACCGAATAAAGATATTAAATGGAAAACAAATTAAATGGAAAACAATTCCTTGAAAAGGAATGGCTTATGATTATAAAAAAAAAGTAATTTGAAAATATTGTTTTTAGAAAATTTTAGAACACATTCTTCTAGATATCTCAATATTCTCATGTTGTTTTTGCAATTATATTATTCAAAATAAAGGAAAAAATAAAATTTGAAAAATAATCCTCACCTGACAATATATTCATCGATAAAGAACTCATCTTTTCAAATAAAAGATTAAAAATAAAAATATGTATTTGAAGGATAATAATATATTAAAAAATCTAAAGCAAAATATTTTAAAAGTTCTTGTCTTGAGCTAGAACATTTATCCATTAATATTCTAAATGAAAAATCGCTAATATTAAAAAAATGATAATGTTTAATAAAAAATCGATAAAAAATAAATTTTATATTGGGTCATATGTTAATTATATATCAAGGTTTTTAAAGATTAAACTAAATATGTACTTTATTTTGCGAAATCTAAAATAAAATTTTTTAATTAATAGTATAATATTACTACACAAACACTTATCTAATATCTAATAATTATAATTATCTAATTATTTAGTTATATAAAAATATCTAATAATTATAATTTTTTAAATTAATTTAATCAACCATCATAATTTCTCATATGCTTAGTAATTCATACACTAAAATAATCCTCACACGGAAAAACGATTAAAATATTTTATTAAAATTAATATATGTTAATTAAATATAACAATTTAAAAATAAAAAAGATAACAAGGAATGTATATTTATTTAAAAAAACAGAATATCGATCTTAATATAAATATATAAAAAATAACAATTATTAGATTTTTTTTAGTTGGATAAAAGGAATAAAACTGGACATAACCATCTTTATTTGGTGACAAATTAAAAATATAAATGAACCTTCTATAAGAATTGTTAAAAAAATCCAAATGATAAATAAAATAAAAATTAATTAACATTAGAAAATAATTTTAATATAGATAAATGGAAATAAGAAAAATATTTTCCCTTTATAATTTATAGAAATATTTAGAAGATTATTAATTTCAAGAAAATGAATAAAATATAAATTTGGAAAATAATTTTGACAATTAAAAATATGATGAAATTTGCAAAATAATTAATATTTTTAAAAATTTAACAAAAATTTGATAAAAATATTGAACGTCATGGAAAATTTGGAAATAAACCAGTAAAAATTTTATTCAAAATTCTGCGAACCAAGATGAAGAACATTTTTTGGTCTCATTAACAATTTTTTAATAATCATCCAAATTATTTTTAAGAAAGTTATAATATCATATTTATAAAAAAATAAATTAAATTGTCCCAAAAACCAATATAAATAATTAAAATAAAAATTGACAAAAATTGATGCTCATTATAGATCATCCATAATTTGAAAATAATTAAAATCTAAAAGTAAATGAACAAGAAATAAATTTATTAAGCATTATTGATAATTAATTAAAAGCGGGTTGATTAAAATTAATCTTCTATGATATTATATTAAAGAAATTTTTTAAGGAATTTTTTTATAATAGCTTATAATTGTGAAGTGAAAATATTTTAATATAAAAATGCGAATAAACTTTTTTTATTTTTTATTTTAATTTTTGAAGAAGCATGTTTAAAATTAATAGCAGCAAGGAAAAATAAATAAATAAATTTAATATTTTTTCAAATTTATACTTAAATACAATAAAAAATATTAGTTTTCAAAATAATAAATTAATGATTGTTTGGAATAAAAATATATATCTAAAAAATAATTATTTTCCAAAAATTCAAATTTGGGTATAAATCGTAAGTTATATCTTAACATGACAAATCACATTAATAAAATGCCAAACTTGGGCAATATATTTAATTATTTTTTTTGTTAATTATTATATAATTATTGAGCTGATTTTATTTAAAGATTTTTGCTTTAATGAGAAATGTAACAAAATAATTGAAGGATAAAACGGCAATTTAGAATAAAATAAAAATAAAATGTATTCATAAAATATTTCTTCAGAATTAAATAAAAAAATTTTTAAGTTACTCGAGAAAAAATATTTGTCAAAAATGACATCGATATTGCTCTACTCTTGAAATTCAGCAGAATAGAGTACAGAATAGAAAGTTTCTGTTAGGCTAATAATCATTTATTAATACATAAAATTCTTTAATGAAATAAATTTCTTAAAATATCAAAAATAAAAAAACATAAATTTTTATGCTTCTTTTTAATTTTATTGTCTAATAAGTCTAATAATATTATTTTTTAATATTAAATTTCGGTTTTTTCTTCCATATATAATTTACATTTATTTAAAATAAAATATTTTGATCAATCAATTATTTTTTAATAAAAGAATTTAAATTACATTATTATATATAAAATTAAAATACCTAAATGATTAAAAGAAAAACATTTAAAAGGATCAGGCCAATTATTCATTGAAAAAATGAATCTATTTTGAACTAATTTATGTAATATCTTGAATATTTATATATTTTAAAATCTGAGTTAATTAAAATTAAAAAATTAAATATAAAATTAATTTAATTTAAATGCTCTTTATTATAAATTGAACAAATAAAAATAATTAAATTATAGCGCCAGTAAGATTTCCAATAAAGAAAAAACATAGGATATAACAATTAAAAATTTGGTTAAGATAAAGCAATAAAGGATACGAATACTTTTAGAAAGATGACTCATCAATATTTTAATTTATCTATAAAATAATAAAAATAAAAAAGAAAAATAAATCTAAAAATCTTACATTCAAGCAATAATATCAAATTTGATTTTTATACAAAAAATTATTAAAAATTTAAATTATTCCTATAAATCAAAGAAAGATGTGTTTTTTTATAAAAAATTGTATTTAAGATGAAGGAAACCTACCTTAAAAATTAGGTTAACTGGATAAATTGCTTATTTATATATATTAATGAAAGTGTAATTGCCAAATTAAGAATGCCAAAAAAGAATAAATTATTTTCATTTAAATTTGATTTATATTTAAAAACTTAATATGCGTTTTATGAAATGGGTTATTGATTGAATTATTGAAAAATTAAAAATATTAAAATTCGGTATTAATATTCTCTTAATTTATCAAGAAAACATTAAATTGCTTTTTTTTTTAATTCTTCTAAGAGAAAATTCTTTCCTTAAGTGTTGTAGAGATCTGTAAAATTAAAATGGAAAAATCTGATTGCTATTATAATAAATTAGTTAATAATAATTACAATAATTAAATTTTTAAGTAATCCAGAAAGCTAAACTGATTGTTTCTGGGGAGAATTGTGCATTAAGT
This sequence comes from Rotylenchulus reniformis, assembly GCA_001026735.1. Lineage (NCBI taxonomy): Eukaryota > Metazoa > Nematoda > Chromadorea > Rhabditida > Hoplolaimidae > Rotylenchulus > Rotylenchulus reniformis. Next base: position 41,891 of record LDKF01000875.1, read on the forward strand.
TTTTTACTTATATACTTGATAATATGATGAATTTTCTGCACAGTTGAATATGATGAAAATAACAAGAATAATAATTTATTATTTTTGGCTCTGGTTTCCAACGTCTAGTAAAAAATTGACACGTATATTCAATGTGAAAATTGCTTCAAAATGTTAAAAAAAATCGAATGCATAACCACCAGGAAAATAACCGGAAAATTTTTATTTATTAATGATTAATAGAAAAAGAAATTTATTAATCAATCGTGGATTAAGTAAGGATTAGAATTAATCAAACATAAAAATAAATGTCATGCTTTTATTTAAAATTAATTTACTATTTATAATTAGTTTATTAATGAAAAATGCAGAATTATAAATAAAATTAATTTAAATAAGAAAATAAAATTTTTCAAAGATTTAACATTAGATAATATAAAATCTTATTTTTTATAAATAATTAAAAATTATTTCTTTCCAGTTTTAAACAATATAAATTTAATAAATCAAGGCAATTTATAAAAATTCATTTAAATTAAGTAAGTAGCGAAACTTATGTAATCAATAAAAATAATTTTAAATCACAATAAATATAATTTATAAAAAATAAACATTATAAAAAGCAAAAACAAATACTAAATCATCTAATTAAAATACAAATTTATTTAACCTCCAAATCATGTGATTAGTTCGCCAAATACCAGCTCGACAAGTAGGAATGGTATTGCACTCTTTAAAATTCTGATAATTATTATTGATGACCAATTAAAAATATTATCAAAGAAAAAAATCAAAAAAGAAATGAACTTTCTAATAAAAAATTTCAAAAAAATATATAAGATATAATAAAAAATAAATTCAAAAATTAATGAAATATAAATATTAGTTTAAATTGAAATAATAACATTTAAAGTTATAATTGGCGATACACAAACGTTAGAACCGATCAATTCTGAAAGTGATATAATTATTATTATCGTTTCATGAACTATTTACGCTTTGGCATTGAACAGCATTTTGTCTTGATCGATACTATGAATAGATCTAAAAAATTTAATAGGGATATTGGCGTAATCTTATGAATCAATAAATAAACTAAAAATTATATTTATATATTTTCAGTAAACTCATATAAAAATATATAAAAATAAATTCAGAAACTCTAGAAAAATTGTGTATTAAATTTAATTTTAAATTTACTTTTATAATTTTTTAACATTATTTAATTATTTTATAGACATTACTTTTCAATATTTGTGATAATTTAAAACTTTCCAGAAAGTATTCAAAAATAAGTTTTATTAATTAATATTATTTATTTTATTTTAAATCATCTTCAATAATGTAATCATGAAATAATTCATGAGAAATCTATTCCAATAAAAAGTGTAAAATTAAGCTGAGCTAATAATGCTCATATTTTGCATGGCATACAACTCGCAAAAAAGGCAGTTAAAATATTAATTTATAATAAAAATACTACAACTCGCAAAAAAAAATAAAGTCTCATCCAATAATATATGATTTTTTTCTGGCGAAAAAAAGGCAGTTAAAATATTAATTTATAATAAAAAATACTAAAATTTAAAAGTAAAGATCAATAACTAAGCAAAAGCAATAAATAGAAAATATAATTTTAATTAAAAATAAATGTTTTTTAGAAGCTATCAAAAATTATGAGACTTATGATTTAAAATTAATTTAAATAATAAATAAAAGAATCAGCAAGGAAATGGATAAAAAATAATGGAAGCTTTATTCATATAAAATAAAAATTTATAAAATCACTTTGGCTAGGTAAAAACAATTAACTTAATAAAATTAATAAAACTATGATAAAAATAAATAACGGTCAAAACAAAACAAAGAAATTTTTAATAATAAAATAAAAATAATAATTATTTTAATTAAAAGATGTTTCAATCAATTCAGAAATAAAATTTTCAGGAATAAAAAAATTCAGGGAAATAAAGTCTCATCCAAGAATATATGATTTTTTTTCTGGCGAAGCTGAATAAAACAAGTAAATTGAACGATCTTCTTACTAATAGAAAGTGAACAATAAATTTGGGGGATTGGCGGTATAATTTAATTAAAAATTAATAAATTTGTTATTTTATCATGATTAGAGTAATAATGTAATAAATTTCTAGCCCCGATTAGCAGTTAAAATATGCCAATAAATGAGAAGATGCACAATATAAAAAAGGTATAAATACAACAAAAAATCAATATAAAATAACAAGATAATAAAAAATAATGGAAAAAGATTTATTTTGGGCAATTTGGCCCATAAGCAAATAAATATGAAAGGAGAGTGATAAACAAAGGATAAAATATAGGTTTATTAAATAATTTAAAAAATTTATATACATAATATGTTAATCATCTCTTTTCACCTGATAAATATATTAAACATTTTCAACCTCAATTAATTTTTAAATGGACTTGCATGTTAATATAATAAATTTTTTTAAACATTTAAGTGATTAATTTTAAAGAAAATTCCTACATGAATAAAAAATCATTATAAATAAAGTGTTAAAAAAATAAAAAAAGAATAATAATTTTATAGTTTTAAAGTATTAAAAAAATGATTACATTTTAAGCCAAAATAATTAAACATATAGTTAACATTAAAAAATAATTAAAAAAATTAAAAAAATCTCAAAATTTTAAATAAATATTCAAAAAATTTAGAATTAAAAATTTTTTGATATTTTTTAGTTAAGATATTGAGAAAGTTAATTTAATTGATAGAATACTAAATATCATATTAAATGATCAAACATAGTTGGAGTTTCAGATAAGTTTCAGATAACAAACAATTCAAAGTTCCTTTAATTAAAACGAATATATTATAAAGATAAATTAAAATAAAGATAAATGTAATATTATAAAGATAAATTAAAATATTATAAAAAAGAACTAAACATTTTTCGGAATCGTGGGAAATCTGTCTGCGCTAAAGCATGCTCGGCATTGTAAAAGAAATTTACATCAATTGTATTAATATAAACCTTTTTAAATATTAATAATAAAATTAAATTTAAACTTAATAATTTTAAAAATTCAAAATTAATTGTTCTAAACAATAGCCATTTTTGAGATTCGATTGTTTTGTCGAATAATTCAATAATTAATGATAATTTACCGAATAAAAATAAAAATATTATAGAAATAATTATTAATATTTTATAATTTCATAAAAATTATATAAAAATTCATATAATAAAAAAAATAAAAAGCTTTAAAAATAGTTAAAAAATAATTTTATTACAATTTATGAGATCATTTTGTTTCAAAAAATAAGCCTATTTGTAACAAAAAACTATTTAATATATATAAAATTTGGAATAAAATATTAGCGTTCTAATATTTAAAATCTTAATAATATGGATGGATGACAGAAGAAAATATTAGCGTTTGATATATAGATAAATCTTAATAAAAATTACTTTCTAATAAAAATCTTAATAAAAATCCTTACAAAAAATTCCAAAAATTGAACTTTAGAATTTTTCAAACTATTTTTGATTCATCCATTAAATTCACCAATATAATACTACTATAAACTGAGATGTAATAAATATTTATTATCATATTTAAAATCAAATATTCTATTGAACTTCATAAAATGCTTCATTTATTTTAACTTAAATATGCTCGGCCTTATATAATTTTTTATGTAATTTTTTATTTATGATTTAATGCTATTCAAAAACCAGGAATTACACAACCAGGAATTACACAATGGCAGACGATACCTTTAAATCATGATGTTTTAATTTGTATGTGTTTTTAATTTATAAATTATTTTAAAGAAATAATTTTAATATCAATCCTATACTAATAAAATTAAAGATTTTTATATTAAATTAATCTAATCTTATAAATTAACTATTTCGAGTAATTATAGATTATTAATTTATATAAAATATGAGCTTTTTAATAAAATAACATTTAAACCAATAAAGGCAAAAATAATCTTATTTCTTGTGAAATTATGTAAAAAGAGAAATAAAAATATTATATAGAATTAAAAAAACACGGACAAAAAAAATTTATTTTACAAACAAATTAAATTTTAAATATAAAATATAAATAAGAAATCAATCAAAAATTAATGAAAAATTTTTTTTATTAAATTGATTTTAGGGATTAACTACTATAAACAGTAGGAAAAGACAATCAAACATATGGAACGAACCAAAAATCGAAAAAATTTATATAAATAAATTTAAATTTTAATGAAATAACCTTATTATGATATTCATTAATAGTTAAAAAATCATTATTTTAGTGTTATGATTTATATATAAACATGAAATCAAAAAAAATTAAAAAATTAAGGGAAACCATTTAAAAAATTATGAAGTAGAAAAATCTTGATTAAATATATTCTATAAAAATATTTTTGACCAAAAAAATAACCGACCTATATACTAAGAAATGAGATTGAGATGAATTTTATTGTACTAATATAAAAAATAAAATATTCAAATAAAAATGGCTACTAACGGTAATTTTTACTATATTTATTTTTATTAAAAATTATTTTATTAAAATTTAAAATAACTAATATCTTAAAAATAATTAATTTTAATAATTAAATTATCTTTTTAAAACTTTACTAATAGATTTATTTGAACTAACCAAACCAAGTGAAGCATGGTACCTCATCTTTTATAAATGTTTTTAGAGAAACTGATTGCGTATGATGTAATACAAAGCACGCCGATGCGCACATTTTTCCATTAAATAAAAATATTTCCTTTTTCTCATAGACTAATTTAAAATTTTATATTATTTTATCTATTTATCTAAATATATGTATATACATAACCCGATAATTAAAGAAAAAATAAAATTATAGATAACCAAAAAATACTGAATTTTTTTCAGAAAAATATAAAGAATAATATTGATAAAAGTTAAAAAAACATTAAATTTAATTAATAATTAAAAAAACTTCATTCAGCTCTAAAATCAGAACAACACTATCCATAAAAATTTAAGAATTAATTATAAAAATTTATTGTTGCTAAAAAATAAAAAAATATTAATTCGCGAATTACACACATTGATTAAGAATATCATTTTGATCGCCATTGCATTAAAAACATCTTATAAAAACATAAAAATTTTTAAATATTTAAAAATATTTATAAATATTAAAACCTAAATATCTTTAAATATTTTTAAATTTGATAATTTATATATAATTTGTTAAAAATTTCAACTGTCATAAATATTATAATAAGAAAAATACATAAAAAATTATGCAAATAATTTCATAAAAATTTATAATAATTATTAAAAATTGTTTATTAGATAGTCATTTAATTTTAAAATTTTCTTCATGATTGCTTTAATTCATATTAAGTTTCAAAATAACTCGCATCCATCCAAATAAATGACTTTTTATATATACATATAAAAATTTTTAATCCTTGAGAGATATCAATCAAATTAGAATAAGCCTATATAAAAATGCTAAATAAAGCTTTCTCGCACCTTTAGTAAATATGGATTACACCTAAAATCTGGCAACATTTCTATTTAGGAGATCAAAAGCGAACTGGCCAGCGCAGAGAGTCAAGTGCAAATTAATAAGATCAAGATATTAAAAATAGAACTTTTTCAATTAATTAAATAAAAACACATATATTTAAAATTAATTATTAATAATAATTATTAACAAAAAAGAGATGAAATTTTAGTTGTTTAATATTGGAACGAATATATCCTTAAAGAAAAGAATACATTAAATTATAATAATTATTCTTAAAGTAGAGCAAATAATTTGTGCTATTTATTCAAAGAAATATACCGGATTTATAAAAATAAAAAAAATATAAAATATTGTAATTTAATAGAGAAATTAATTCTTAATTCTTAAAATATATTTCTAATAATTTTATTAATAATTTATAAACTCTAAAAAAACATTCATAAATACAATCACAAAATTTTTAATTAAATAAAAGGTTTTAAACATGTACAAAATAGATAAGAATGAATTAAATAAATTATAGAATCCGCCTGAACAATTCTTTGGATTTGGTGCATTCAACAATTTAAGAAAACGAGAGGAGTTTCTCAAGGAGCTTTTAAAAACACCATGAGATTAACTATGCATTTGCGTTCGTTACCAATAATTAATATAATTTAAAAAAATGATCTATTGTTTCTTTTTCTTTGATAAAATTTATAAAAAAAGTTATTTGGTTTAATTCCTAATATTTCGAATCTGTTTTTCATGCTATAATGGTATTTTTAACACGGTCAAGGAAATATTTAATTTCGTATTTTTGTTAAAAATTTGTTTTAAAAATTTTCTATTCAAATTAAATATTTAATAGTTATAATACAGTTATAATATATTCTAATGTATAGATAAAAAATTTCCAATTCAACTTAAATAATTAATAGTTATAATATATAAACTTATAAAAGAGTTTTTATCTTTATTTTATAATTAAATTAAATTATACTTTTATTTTTATACTTTTTTATCCCTTGTACTTTTGCTTCTATAAATAAAATGATTTAAAATTATTAATTCATAAACAACAAAATAAAAAATTTCATTGAAAATTATTTAAAAAATTTCTTTTTTGATTTCCTATCGACGTCTTAATCCTCTCTTCGTCGCTCCTACGTTTTTTTGCTATTACTTTAATTTTTTTATTAATATTCTAATCTTTAAATTTTTTCTTTTATCTTCTAACTCAACGTTGATTAGGCACTTAAAATAATTCGCATAAATTTATTTATAAGATAATTTTTAGATTTTATAACTTTTAGATATTAAGCATTCCTTATTATTTCAATTATTACTTTAAATTTAATTATTATTATTTCTTCTTCTTATTATATAAATAACGTTTAAAAATAAAATTTATTTTTTATTAAACTTTCCTTGTACTATTCACTTTATAATATTATAATAATTAAAAAATATATTATAATAATAAAATTTATGAATACAGTATACTAATATTCTAAAATTACCCTTTTTAATTAATTTTTCAACACGTTCATAAAAAGAAAGTGAGAAAACGAATTAATAGTGAACCCAATCCATTCAAGAAAGGAGATAACGTCGATATTCGTGTGACAATATTACAAAATTAAATAATTTTCTAGCTATTAATTAAAAAATTAAAAGAAAATGTAATTTAGCAAGCATCTTCCTGTTCTTTTAAAAGCATAAACAATAATATAAGTAAACATGAAAATAAGCAAAATATAAAAACTAAATTATGATTAGTATTTTATGAAAAACTCAATTTTCATTAATATATTAGAAAAATAAAAAAATTAAACATCTAGCCATTTTTCTTATTAGCCATTTTTCTTATTAAAAATAAATCTTAAAAATAAGGTCCAATAAGTAACTCGGTAATTATTTTAATTTTTCAAATATCATTTAATTTCAACAATCCAACTTCCGATCTTCCGATACTTCCTTAAAAATCCCCAGTTTAAAAATAACTTATTTTTAAAAATCCCATTAGTTTCGGCGTACTGTGGTTATTTTCATTGCTCTCCTTTTTATCCCTGGTTTAACCAGCTGGTTTCAGTCTTGGTAGAAGTTTCGGCTTTATAATATTATAATTAAAATTTTTTTGAAAAAATATGCTGTCAGTAATTTTTTAAAATGAATACATTCAAAAAACAGCTTAAATTGAAATATAATATTAAAAAATAACAAAAAAGTTTTAATTAGCTAAATAAGATTTAAAAATGATTTTTCAAAAAAGTAAATAAAAATACACTAAATTGGTAGGCCAAAAATCACCTTCAAAGAACTCATTTCACAAAAAATAAATTTAATTATATAAAAAGTATTTTTAACTTTTCCAAATATTTTAGAAATAAAAAGAAAATTGAGAATTCTGCTAATTGGGTTGAATTTAGAAAGCAAATATAATTTACAAAATAATTATTAATGAACTATTTATTTATCCATTAATGTCATATGCAAAAAACACAAATTTTAAAATTCAGTATTTATTTAACATCAATATAATTTAATATAAATCATTATATTGTACTTTAAAATGCATAAAAATATTAAAAGACCGTTTTTCGAAAAATAATACAATTTCAATTTATATAAAAAACCAGATAAAAATGAATCCATAAGTAGGACCGGTATAAATAAATAAAAAATGAATTGGAAATATATTCGAAAAGATTAAATGGTAATTAAAAAATAATTTAAAACAAAATAAGCAATCTTTTTAAAGATTTTTAGCATAATATGATAGTTAATATTGAAATTAAATTCTTTAAAAAATTCTAAAAATTTATTTGGTAAGCTGATTAAAGCTCATCAAAAATTAGGAAAAAATAATAAATACTTTTTTTTTCCGGCAGGAACGGGAGGGTCCAAAAAGATAAAAATTAATAAAATATTGTTAGTTTAATCATAATAATTTAATAACAAATTAATTAAAAATATTTAAAATATTTAAATTAAACAAAAATTTTATATTCAACAATGAATAAATTTTTAATATTAGTTATTAATGAAAAATAAATTTAACATATTGATAAAAAATGGATGACTTAAAAATAAATTGCTGCAAAAATTGAATAAAAATTCAAAGACGAATTATAAACTCTTTCAGACTCTGAATACAGTTCCTTCAATTAAAATTTAATTAAATAAATTAAATTTATTTAATAAATTTAAAGCAAATTTTAATTTTAAATGATAGTTTTAGCAAACAATAAATATTGTCATTAGAAAATAAATAATTGAATTATGCAATAATATCTTGAAAACAGATTCAAAAATACAAGTAATTAGCCCAAATAATTTCTCTAAACATTTAATCCATATTTATTTAGCTTATTAAATTAATTTAAAAAATTTCAAAGAAAATGAAATTTGAAATCTATTTAAAATGAAAAAATGATAAAATCACGCTAAGATAAAAAATGTAAATGAAAAGAATATGTTTTTAAAAATAAAAAATAAAAATAATTATTAAAAATTTATAAATAAAATTTAAAATATAAAAAGTTAATTGTATTTATAGAAAAATAATAAAAATTATAGAAATATTTAAAAAAATAAAGTTTATAAAAATAAAATAAGATAAAACTGAAATAAAATAAAATTAAAAAATAATTTACATTAAAATTTGATTAGTTAAATCAATCAATAGAATCAGTCTAAATATTTCATTAAAAATATTAGTAAAAAATTGAAAATAATGATTAAGCTTAAAAAATATAATTGATAATTTGATAAAAAATTATTTTTATTTCACATTCTCCGAATATTTATAAGATAAAGTAATGAACAAATTGCACTGCTGAAGAAGCAAAACACAACATTATTCATCTAAAACAGAATCAAATAATTTTAAAATAATAATATTTCCATTTATCATATGCAATATTAAGAATTTATTTTAATAATAAAAAGTATTGATTCTGATCAAATATAATTTAGCTTTTTAGATCTTACTTGGAATAACATTTTGATATATCATTAAAGAAAAATAAAGTAATAAATTTTTATGGAACTAAATATAAAAAAATTAATTTATATAATAATATTAAAAATATATTTAAAAAAATCATGACTGAGCAGTTGATGTATTACAATCGCTCTGGTTTGTCAAAAAATAATCTTTATTAAAGATTGCATTAAAGCGCTTTGGATTAAATTAAAGAAATTTTATTTAAAAAAATGAATAATTTAAGAAAAGTTTAGAAATTTTATTTATTTTTTTAAACATATAAAGATAGAAATAAATGGAGAAAAAATAAAAAATTTATTCTAACTTTCACTTATAATTTAAATAAATTACTATTTTGAAATTTGCATAAACTAAAATTAAGTATCTATAAAACTAATAAAATAATTTTTTTTTAGGAATAAAATAGGTAATTAATTATGTTTTTAGCATAAAGAATATCAAGAGAAATATTTATTTTTGAGCATAATCAGTAACATGTGAAGGACATAAAAAAGTATATAAAATTTATTCTAATTGTAATTTAATAATAAATAAAATAAATTAAAAATAGGTAGAGAATTTAGAATAAATTTTAGTTTAAAGCCAAAAATTACTAAATTTAACATAAATTCTAGAGTGATGGACAATTATTTTTATTTAATTCATGAAAAGAATAATTTATCTTAAAATTTTCAAATAAAAATAAAATTTTGATATTATATTTTTGTTTATTGCAGTTATGATAAGTATAAAAAATTAAAATAATATTAAATAAAAAATAATTTTTTGAATATTATTCTAGCGATTATTATTTAAAAAATTATATATCAGCTTCTGAAATCTAATTTACATTAATATTGTAATTTAAAAATTTAAAAATTGAATATAAATTATTTTATTCATTTTAAACAATAATTGTGAGGCAATACGCACTAAAATGCGTAAGTATAAATAAATTAAAAGATTAATTATTTTATTTTATCAAAAATAGAAAGAATTTATTAAAAAATACCTTCAATTCTTAATATTTATAATTAGATTTCCAGGTCTAAATTAATTTTTAGATTAGCTTAAAATCTTCTTATTAGTGAAATTATTTAACAATATTACAAAAATTTTAAATGATTTATAAAAAAGAATAAAAAAGATAAAATATTTTTCAAGTCATTTTGGGGGTTACCCAGATCTGGTTGTTTTTATAGCATTAATTGATCATCTGGATCTTATGAGTTTGCATGAATTTTTTCTTTCTTAATAGAATAGATTGGGCCGGTTAAAATATTGACGTTATAATTTTGGAATAGTGGAATTTCAAAGAAAATTCATAAAAAATTATTTTTATGTTTTTTTCTTTCAAGGATCTTAATATTTCTATATTTGTTAATTAGATGCAAAATATCAGCTTAATTGGATGGTTGAAACTAGTCTAACCGGGTGAATATCAGGTGACGTTATAAATTATAACTTATAAATTATATTTTTGGAACTGACCTTATTCCCACCGTTGTTTTTTCTCTCTCTCTCTCCCTCCAATCTCTCTCTCTCTCGTTTTTTTTACTCTGACTGGTCTGTCAATCGATCGATAAGGCTTCCCCCTCAACTCATCATCTTTTCATCATTTTTCACATTTATTCGGATCGGTCGGATCACTTTTCATCGTCGATGATTCAATATATATTATAAATAAACTTAATGAATAGACAATAATAAAAGAATTAATGGAATTAATAGAATAGAATGAATAGAATTAATGTCTCAGGTCTCTTGGTGCCAGGAAAGTAGCCTGAATAATTTCATTAGGCTGATGTTATAAATTTTAAAAGAACCGACAAAAAATTAACAAAATTGAATTTAAAAAACTAATAATAAATCAGATAGTAAATAAAATTAAATTTTATTTAATATTAATAATCTAATAAAAAATTGATTCTAAAATGAAAGTATCAAAATATTCAGCAAACTTTTGAATTACAAAAAATACCTACCTTTCATAAATAAATTTTCTATCCATAGAAAAAATTCTGAGAATGGAATATAAATAATAATCCACTATGAAATGAAAACGTTAAGAATAAAATCATATATTATTACTAGAAAATTTATTTATAAAAATGATTTTTTTAGACAATGTTAATAAAAAATTTAACAATTGGTAATTTAAAGAAATTATTACTGCAGATAAAACACAATTTTTCGAAGTTTGACTTATTTTAAAAAAGAATAATTAAAGCATAATAGAAGAGTTGAATGAATTTAAATTATAACAAGTGCGAAAAAGCTTAATTTAAAGATTTTAGGTAGAAAAGGATGTCTTATCTGCTAAAATTTTTTTTCTTTTAATTTTAATTATCTAAATACTTAAAATAAGTACATTGAAGTAAAATGGTATGAATTTATCCATTATTTTTTATTACATTACCGATCCTTTTTAAATATCATATAATTTGAGCGATTTATTACTCTATTATACTGCAGTCGCTGGTGCAAGATCAATTTAAATCCATTTTTGGGGTCGGAATAGAACTTTGAAACGAAAATTACAGTTTGGATTATAACTCGGTTAAAATGAAACCTAGAGAAATAAATTTGGTATGAAAAAATAGAGCTAAATATTAGCTATAAAATAAGCCCAAGCATATTCGAATTGGCCTAGTCTAAAAAAAGTTATGGCCAAAATGATCACTCGTGCCGATATTTTTTGTGAAATGGCCGATACGAGTGATCATTTTGGCCATAACTTTTTTTAGACTAGGCCAATTCGGATGAGCTTAGGCTGATTTTATAGCTAATATTTAGCTCTATTTTTTCATACCAAATTTATTTCTCTAGGTTTCATTTTAACCGAGTTATAATCCAAACTGTAATTTTCGTTTCAAAGTTTTATTCCGACCCCAAAAATGGATTTAAATTGATCTTACACCAGCGACTGCAGTATAGCTTGTAAGTTAAGGGCAATAAAATTTTAATAAAAAATGTGTTTATAAAGATTACAAATTAATTGATTTTCTAAATTGAAAAAAATAAAGTCGGAAAATAATTCATAAAAATAGACACATTACAGAAAAAATTTTAATAAAAATTTACAGAGACGTAGATTTTGATACTTTAAAACGGAATAATAAATAATTTTTTACAAAATTAAAAAAATTTAAAAAAAATATATTTAACCATGAATAGGTGTAAGTGTTAGACGGATTTATTATTTTCAAATTATTAAACATTAATCTCTTCAATTATTAAATTAAAATTATTTTATCAGAATATAATTTTTTGAAAATGCTAATATTAATATTGTTGAAAAGCATTAATATAGTAATAAAAATATGGATTTTATTGTTTTATATTTAAAAAATG
>LDKF01000876.1:0-12804 GCA_001026735.1 Rotylenchulus reniformis
GGCACTGAAACCAAAAATAATCAATTTTCTTAAGAAAAATAACCGAAAATTCTCAATTTTTCTCCGGCGGCCCCTATCGGGACCGCCGCCTTCCACCCTAAATAATTAAAAAAGGCAGAAAATAAGATCCGCGAATAGACATCTTTTGCTTGTTGAAACGAGAATTCATTCATTCTGCATCATTTGCATCTTATTTTTGTTATCCAAAAAATTTTATAGTGAATTTTGTGATTTTGCTTATTTTCGTGCATTCGCCCCAGCGAAATGCTTATTTTTAAGGTCATGACTGCTTATTTTCAGAAAAAAAATATGGGACCCCTGGAATTACTTAGAATTTAGAATGTAAATTCCACGAAAAAATCGATTTTTCAAAACTTCAAAATTTGGAGGTAGTTGAGTGGTTATTTGGTATCTCCTTACTGGAGCGCAATATGCAGGTTCGAATCCCCTTGAGGGGATTGATTTTTTTTGCTTTTTGGGGTTGTTTATTCTCATGCGTAAAAAATCAGGAAAATGTCCTATATTCTTGGTGAATTTTTAGCTGTAAATTCAAAAAGAAAATCGGCAACTCTCCCAAAAATGTACCAAAAAAGAAAAATTTTCAGAATGACCAATTTTAAGGACATCACTTTTTTCCGTTTTTTAAGTTGTTGCGGTTGGTCGGACGTGGAGGGACAGTGCGTGATCTGCTTCAATGCCCAGCCGGACCGGGTGCTGCCCTGTGCCCATGCCTACTGCTCCCACTGCGTGGACACCTTCCGCTCCATCGACCAGAGCTCCTGTCCCCTTTGTCGCCATCCGCTGACCAACCATGGCCAGGACGACGCATGGCTGATGACCGAGAAACCAAAGCAAGAGGCCATCAACCGCTACCTGGTCCAGCCGCCAACGGCACAAGGACATGGAGGAGGGTCGAGGGCACAGTTCGACAGCGACATCGATTGATCAGTGCTTTGGCCACATTTCCATCTATCCTGTAATCCTTTGAAATTGGTGCTACGAAAATTGTCTAAAATTTTTAATGTTTTTGGAGCATTGATCTAACCAGAATAACGCCAAAAATCAAAAAATTGGTGTTTTTGGAGCATTGATCTGACCAGAATAACGCCAAAAATCAAAAAATCATCCCATAGGATTCCCGAAAATTTTTTTAAAAATCAATCCTTTTCTTTGATTAAAGTCTCGGAGAATTATTTAAATCAATAGCCCAGATTTACATTGAGTAGCAGATTTTTGGCGATTTTTTTGCATCAATTTCGAATCATTTACANAAATTGGTTCTAAATCGGGAGAACCAAGGGTTTTTCGGACCGAATTTTTCCAAAACCTTGTGGAAAACCCGTATTTTAGGAACCAAGGACCTTAATTAAGGAATCTATAGCGCATTCATCCATCCATTCCGTCCAAGGACATTGGCCGGAAATTACCCCCCCCCCCCAGGGTTCCTGTTTCAGGTTCCAAATTCTTCCGATGATTTCCAACTTTTGGTTTTCGGGGATGGAGGACCATTCCCATGCCCACAATCTGTGCTTTGGGCGGATTGGACTGCGCATTTTGGGGGTTCCGTTGTGTGTCAAGTGTTTTGGGCGCCCGAAGGGGGACATTGTGCGCGAACGGACGGACGGAGAAGCGGCTAATTGCCGGCCGATTGTCCGCCGGAGTCCTTAAGAGCAAACTTTGGTGTCCCCCGGAGGGTCAAATGTAAACAGTTTGGGCCTTGTTTCCATAGGCCCATAAATTGGAAAAATTCCGGATTTTCATTTTTACCCTTCAAAAACTTTAAAGTTCAATTTCAACGTCCAAAAAACTATCATTCCGATTCCGAGGCCAAATTTGGCTATTTCGGTGCAATTATTAATGCTCCAAAAACTCAAATCTAATCCTTTCATATCCAAAATCTAGAAACTGTTGTTCTTTGGCCAAATTTGGCCATTTTGGCACAATTGTTATTGGCCTTGGCCCCCAATCCACTAGTTTTAGGTTGGCCAATTTCTTCATGGCCAATTATCCCGTCCATCATCCATCCATCTTCGGCCACCCAATGAACGTTCCAATTAACCCATCTTCCTCCATCCATCCGTTTTCAGTTTCCACGGGGACACCATCCTTCCGGAGAGTGAAGGTGTCCCCATCCTCCTCCAAATCAACTATTCATCCCCTTGGCCCCTCTCCTCCTCCTCATCATCCATTATTCCTTCCTTCCGGCACCCTTGGCCACCACCACCTCCCCTCAATGGCCACAACATTTTCATTTTCGGCCTCAAACCCCCCCNCAGAGCGGGACACTCCCTCTGAATCGACCGAAAAGGTTGACGGGGAGGGGGGGGGGGAAGGGCCAGTAACCATGGCCATGGACAAAGGGAGGGGGCAAGCACCCGGAACACTCACTCACTCCAATGTTTCAAAATTTGTGTTCAAATCCCTCTGAAACCCATCGATTTGACCGCCATGTTTAGCTTTTTGAAATTCCAGCTATTTCTATCGCACTTACCCTAATGGGGCGGCTTGCGTGGCGCGGCGGAAACCTTCGTGAATATGCCATTTAACCTCGGGTTCAATTCCACTTGGTTTTTTCCTTTTAAAACTTTTTTTTTTTAAATCTAGACAGGAAAAACAGTTAGGCTCAAATTTTTGAATAAATTCCACTCAGTGAGTTGATGCTTTTACCATTTGGATAGAGGCACATTTTTGGCCCCAACTCCGCATCATCATCGCGGTGCCGATGTTCTTCCGCTTCCTCTTTCTCCCCATTCGTCATCCTTCCCCTTCATCTCTCATCCTCTTCATCTTCACAATTCAATTCACTAATCATAATGAAAAAGCCATTCATCCGCCTGTCCGTCCGTCCGTTTTTGGTTCTTCCGGAAAATGCAAATTTCCTTCTCCGTCCGTTCGGCCATCACATCTGTCTTCCTCCCCCTCCCCTTCTCCGGTGGTCCCCCGCCGACCAAATTGGATTATTACAAAAATGGGCTCTTCCCCACCCAATTTTTGGACCGGGTGCATCCCATCATTCATCCCCCAAATTGCCCTCTTACCTCCGTCCAATAATTACCAATTTGTATGACTTTGGTGGATGTTGGACCATCACCCGGGGATCGGGGACCCTTCCGCCGTTCGCTAATTACCCCCTCGATGATGCCCCTCTTCCTCCTCCCCCCTCAATTTGCGACTTTTGTACCATTCATTCTCATAGCAACTCTTATGGTTGGACAAATTGGAACCCTGATATGCGCAACTTTTGTGGCCAAAACCGGATCGGAGGACTCAGTCAGCAGCCTACCATTTTCCGACACGAATACCTGATCTTGGTTCAAAAATTATTATCAGCAGACCTAGAATTTCAAGTTTAAAACTTTCGAGCCGCTTAACGGCTAGACCATATAATCCTATTCTTGAAGGACAAGGCTTTTTGCAACCAAGATCAGTTGAAAACCGCATCAATCTTCATCACTTTACAAGAGGGTTGATCACTCGCTTTAAAACGGGACAAAATGTGTATGCAACGGATGGATGCATTACCCGCCCCGATTGGTCACCAATTAATCTCGCACAGCTCTATTCTTCTGATCGGGACCGATCGGAATCGGATCCGGTGATCGCCTTTGTCCCCGTCCCATTCTCTCTCCCGCTCTCTCTCTCTCCTCTCTCTCTCTCTCTCTGCCTTTCTCTCTTTTTCTCTCGACAGTCTCTCGGCTCCATCTCTTTTCCTCTCTCTCTCTCTCATTCTCTCTCGACGACTAGCCTATTGGCTTATCTCTCTCTCTCTCTTTCTCTCTCGACTAGCCTCTTGGCTTTATCTCTCTCTTCCTCCCTGATCATTCTTTCCGCTCCGATCACTCGCCGACCAACAAAGTGTGTGTTCTTCCACCACCCTCACCTCAACCATCCCATTATCCTTGTCGCCCTCCCTCCCTCCGCTGACCATCCAATTAAAACATAAAAGCGGCGCTTCCTCAGATCGCCCGCACAGCTGTCCCCTCTCCTCCTCCTCCGATCGGCCGTTTGGGGTTGGTCAAAGAGGTGGGAGGATGTCCATCCGATCGGCGGATGGACAACACATATATATAAATTGGGAAAACAAAAAATTGGTGATCAGAGGGGCAAAATGAATGAGGGAAGGAGAAGGGTGATCGAAGAGCGAAAGCCGATAATTGGGATCAGCAGTCGCCCTGGGCAAAAGCACAAACAACAACTGCTGATCTGATCAGCCCGATGCAATTAATCCATCGCTAATCCCCAGATCCAATTCACCACAATATTGGCCAGAAAAATGGCCATTGGGATCCGATCCTGAAATTTGTTACTAATCCGGTGCATCATATAGGGATGTGATCACTTTAAATCCACGATATATAAGGATCAGATAGCCCCTTCCGAATCTGATAAGGATTCACTATCCTACCCCGAATCTGATAGGTATCCGATCACAACCTCCCCCTCCGAATGTGATAGGGATCCGCCGATCACTACCCCCCGGAATATGAAAGTGATCAGAACAAAGAATTTTAATCTCATCATCCTCCACCCTTTCCTGGATCCGAAAGGATTAGAACACCCACTCCTTCCCCTGAATTTAATGTGGAACATGGATCAGATTATTCTGAATCCATATCTATAAAATACCCTGGAATATCCGATTTTGGGAATTTGGGATCATGTGTAAACCCTGAAATCGCCCTTTCCGGATCACCTTCCGCCAATGGGCAAACAATGCGCGGGCGGGGAAGGGGGCGATTCGCTTTTTCTGGGGCACCAAAAATCCCCCACAGAGAGAAAGAGCGGTGGCATCCCAAGGACTTTGACAGCGCCCCTCGCGAGTGCGGGGGATGAGTAATGCATCTTTCCCCTCCTCCTCCATCTTCCATCTTCATCCCTCGTCCATCTTCCTTCCGCAACCGGAAGATAAGGATCTTCCTCCTTCTCTTCCCCTTCCGCGATGACCACCACCACCCAAAATTGGGTCCATTTCCCCTCTCGGACCCCTTCTCTGTCCCCCAATATTGACTCCATTTTCCCGCAATTTGCATGCGATGACATGCACTTTGACAGCCCCGGGGACGACGAGATTGACTCCCCCATCTCCATATAAGGCCATTTGGATGCCCCCGAGGGGGTGTAAATACGGGATGTTGGTCCTATGATGCCCGAGGCATTTGCAGATGGAGCTCGTCCAAATATTTGAGCTCTATGGAAACGGAATTCGGGATCAGAACCGCCAGAACTTATTATCCGAAAGCAGAATTTGCGACCAGAATTAGAATCCAACGATTCCGACAAAAGTGGAATTCGATCAATTATGGCACCAATTTTTCATTGTTAAACCCCGTATAGACACCATTCCGACCAAAGAATCTCCATATCTATCAACAATCATAATCCCTATTGCGTTCTGATCGGACAGATTCGATCGGTAGTTCAAGATGTAATCTGCCAAGATTCTATGCCATAAGTATGCCCGCTCTGATCAGGAATCCGAACTGATGCCGATCGGATATTTGCTACTCTCTGATCAGGGGTTCTATATCCCAGGGGCTTTGATCAGATGTTCAGGATGCCCTCTTCTTCTGATCAAGAAGCCGGTGGTCCTCCTCCTCCATCATCAATTCCCCCTTTTCATCCTTCTGAATCACCACTTTGCTCCTCCTCCTCCGCCGATGTGAAAAACCATTTGGTCTATGGACAAAAAGGCGTCCGTCCATTCATCACAAAATCCAATTCACGCTTCGTCGCCACATTCCTCCCCAATCAGCCTCCACCTCAATTGTCCCATCACCACCCCCAACATCCATTCATCTCCTCACACCAATGGACGATGGGGACCAGCCCAAATCCCCCTTCCGATCACTCCAAAACCCAAACCCAAACAACACATCATTCATCCATTCATTTTTCCTCTTCATCCTCTTATCTTCCTCCTTTTCAGCATTTTCCCTTACTCTTTCCTCTCTTCTTCTCACTCTTCTTTTGCTTCTTCTCTATTTCTCTTTTCCTCTCGGGTTCTGGTCGCCTTTCTTCCTCCTCTTCATTCCTCTCTATTTTTGTCCTCCGATCACTCCTTTCTCTTCTTCCCTCTCCATTTCTTTCTTTTTTGCCCTCAAATCACTTCTTTTCCCCTTCCTCTTCTTCTTGGCCCTTCTTTCCTTACTTCCCTACTCTTCCTTCTTCCGTCGTCGACTGTTCCTTCTCCTCCTTCCGCCCCTTCCCCACAAACACCAGCCGTTTGCCAACCAATTTTCCGCCTTCTCCCCCTCCCTTCCGGATGGGCCCCAATTGAATTGATTTATCGCTTCCACCCTCTTCCCCCACCCCTCCGAGGCCTAAAAAAATGCTTTTCCTCCTCCCCCGTCGCGGATTCGGATTCCCCCACAATCCGCCAATTTTACACCAAAATGCCACAAAATTCGGCTGAAAAGGCTAATTTTCCCAGCAGAGAAAGTCCCTTCGTATACCAACGAATCTGATCACTGATCAGGATCATCATCGGCGGATATCACACATCCGCCCGATCCGTCGCGCTAATTCGATCATCCCCTCAACTCGTCCTCTAACTTGATCACCCTCTCCCTAAATCAATCGGTGGCCATCCACCCTGATCTGATCAAGAGTGATCGGACCCGCATAAATTCCTTTGCGCAACCCTCTCAAGATCAGCGAAGGAATCGCATCCGCCGATGAATTTGACCACCATATAGATGGTGACGAATCGAAGTCGACGGATGATGATCTGATCCTCTTCGATCTGAAGTGGAGAATCTGTAATGGTCGGGAGGATTAGCGGAATGGCGGCGAAAAGGCGATTTGCAAGCGAAACAACACAGTCCATAAAACATCGAAATGAGAAAGGAAATGGGAAGGACAGACATTGTTTTACATAGGGTGTATTTTTGGTCGAAATGTACCACAAAATCCATTTTGTTGGCACTTTTTAAAAAGAATTTCACCATTTTAACCCAAAAAACTTTGTAAGGCTTCCTTCAAACTCTGGGAAATTTTGCATCATTTACTGTATCTGATCACTGATCTGATCAATCAATGATCATTATTCACAACCTATAACATCTGTTCGCCCATCTCTGATCAGGGATCGGTCTTTAAATTCCTCAACAGACAGTTTAGACTCGATCACATTGAATATCTGATCAGTGATCAAGGGGGTTGTACATGTTCTTGTATGCATCCATTCGTCGTCGTCGTCCGGATGCTCAACCATCCGGCAGCTCTTAATCCCCCACCGGTGTCCGATCAGCGGAAAGGGATAATTGCACCCTCCCTCCCTTCGGATGGGTGGAACAGTCACTTTCCCACCAGCTCAGATCACGTCACGTCCATCTCCCTCAGGAGAGGCACTTTCCCACCAGATATCCACTCTGATCTACATGCTTATGTGGGTCTGTCTCGTCGAGGATGACCGGTTGTACATATTTTCCTCCGATCACCCCGATCAGCTAACTTGTTGTCCATTGTTCTTCCTCCCATCCAAAAGTCGCTTTTCCCTCACTTTCCTCAATAACTTTCTCCACCGGTGAAGTTGTCAAAATCCCCCTCCACTCCTCAAGCGACCAACTGGATTCCCCCAAACCCTCAAGGGATTTGGGGATTTGCGCACCATTGCCTCTTCGCCGGAAGGGGCCAAAATGATGGACTCAGTCAGACAGCGAAGGGGAGGGGGAAGGAAGTGCCGGAAGAAAAAGGAAATGAAGGCCACTGGCCAGACGGGTTGGGAAGCATCCCAAAATGGGTAAAAGTCACTCTCTAAAGGTATTTGAAGGACATCTTCCACCATTTTTACCTACCAAAATCAAATCACTTCTCCATACCCTAGAAGGGGGAATTCGATCATTTTCTGTATCCAATCAAGTGATCTGATCTGTCACTGATCAAAATCCCGATCGATACAACCTCCTTATGTCCGATCACGACCCAATAACGGATCAATATCACAGTCTAATCAGGAATATTTTCGAACTTTTAAGTTAAGACCCTAAAACGTTCAATTATCAGTGCAAAATCTTTTGGCCCCTCTATCGATATGGCCCAAATTGCCTTCCGATCAAAGCTGTTCGGATCGATCCCATCGATCAGTTGCCCTCAATGTATTTGTATCTTTCTGCTCCTTCCCCGGTGGACTTATTATCTTTTGGACAAACACCCCATCCAATAGACCAACAACTCTGCTGGTTTCTAGGGAGTGAAGGTGAAGGAGAAGGAAGCCCCCCAAATTGTTCTCTTTCCCACTACATACAAAATTCAGTTGGGAGCACAGAGGTGACAAAACCAATATAATTACTGATTTTCGGCATTCTTAACATGGGAAGGAAGGCATCGATTGTGCCGAAATCCGAGACCCGAACTCCGAATTTTCGAGTATCCAATTCATTGTCACGCTCTTGACACCCTAACATTTCGACAGCCGGTCTAGATTCTCGAACTCGGTTTTCTTATGACCCTCCGAATCCTGGCTTTTTCTTCTCAACCCAAAACCCCATGTTTTTGCCAGATCCCTCTCGATTCCTTCCTCAAATCGCGGTTTTTTTTGTTGATCTCGAACTCCATTTTCCTACCCAACCCCCATTCTTGACTTTGACTTTTATTTTCGACAATTCAGCAGATTTTGTCGACCCTCAACTTCTTCTTAAATCTGATCCGGCTTTATGCACTATCACGATCACGAGTCCACACCTTTCTCACTTTTTGCCTCAAATCCCGGCTTTCCCGCCCCCTCTCCCGACAAAAAAGTGAGTGAGTGTTGTGTTGTTGAGCATGTGTCGTGTGCTCATCTTGCGTGTGCACTCTCGAGTGTCTCGCCGGCGGATGGACGGGACAAAAAGAGAACAAAAGGCCCTTCCCCCCTTTCCCGTCCGCCGATGACCATCTTCCTCCCCCGGGGGGAAGGGGCTGGTCACTCGTCCCCCTCCGGCCCAATGTGGCCCCTTGGCCATGTTTTGTGTGTTGCCAAACCGAATTATCCCCTTTGGCGGCGGTGGCGCCGGCGGTCCTTCCGCTCCAATAAAATTTCCTCCTCCGCCGAAAGCCCCCGAGGGGGGAGGACGATGGTCAAAAATTGGCAATGCCACTGCTCTCTTGGCCCCCAGGAGGTCCCAAATTCTGCTGGTGGTGGCCCTTCAGCTTTTTGCTAATTCGCGGATGTGTATTTTGGACACGAAGAAATCGAATCAAAAATTGACCAAAATTCAGCGACTCCGGAGGGAATTGAACCTCCGATAATGCCGAAATATCCACTCAACTATGCCATCCCTCCTAATTCATGGGCATTTTGGGCCCCTCAAACAAAAAAATGGCCAAAAATCAGCGCCAAAATTCGCGAATGGAACCCTCGAGTGGATCTTAATATAAGTAGACATTACTGATCTATCCACTGCGCCATGGCCTCTAGACCATTAATCCGAAATTGGTCAAATTTGGACAAAAATTCATTGTCTCCGGAAGGATTTGAACCCCATACATTTTCCCACATAGCACTGAACCAGACCGACCTTCCGTGAATAATAGTCCATTTTTTTCATTTCAACCCGCCGCGCTCCTCTCAAAGCCAATTTGGCTAAAAGGGTGTCCAAAAATTGTTGCGTCATTATCCACATATTTGGCCAACAAAAACGGAAGTGTCCCCCCTCCCCCCAATTGGCATTATTTTGTTTATTTTGTCAGCAAAGCTTTCCAATGGTTTCGACACAGAATTTCCCCCCGTATAATCTCGTCATTTTTTGACTTTGGACACAACAAATTCCGCCGCCGGCGGACGATGAATCACACACACCCCGATCCCTTCCACGACGATGAGGAAAAATGAAAATCGTTTTGTGAATCGATCCTCACCGCTGCCGAAGGGATTTTTTTCGGAGTTTTGGGGTAAATGACCTCGTAGTTAGGGGTAAAAGGGCTTTGTTGTCCTCCGCCGTCGATGTCGTCGTTTAAACGGACTAACCCACACCCAAAAATCGCGCCTTTTTTCAACTCCTACCAAATGGGCAAACAACAAAGTAGCCCGGGAGTATGTTATGTAACTCTTATAGAGATCAGGGAAATCTTCTCCGATCAATGCACATTGCATGATGATCAGAAAATCCCTTGGATCATGGCAATCCCCGTAAACAATTCTTTAAAAAAGCCGAACAGGGATAACAGATTTAATGCAGAGCTTATTGTTCAAGATAATCCCCCTTGGTTTGCTGGTCTGATCAGGAAAATTCCTTCCTCAATATATAGGCTACTCGATCAGTGGAATCCCTTGCTTGTTTGATCAGTTTAATCCTTTGGCACATATGTAGGTCACCGATCAATCCTTTAAAGGCGTCGTTGATCAGGTTAGCTTAGTTATGAGCCTCTAATCCGCTGATCTGATCAGAGTAAGCCCCATTTGGAGCCATGAATCAGGCCTAAACCCCAGATTAGGACAACTCCGTACATGATCGTAATGCTTACATAATCAGCCTATGTCTGATCAGGCAAATTGCCACAAAGCGCAATTCCTCTCTGATCAATCGACCATTTTTGCCAATTTTTATGGCCATTTTGGTCAATAATTCTCCTCCTCCTCATCTATGTAAATCCCAACCGATTCCTCCTTTTTCCGATCCCTCCGTCTTCTCTCCTCATTCCCCATTTACACAGTGTGCTTGCTACCAATCGTTTTTTGCTATTCTTCTGTCCCTATGCAAGGGATGTATCGTGTGGAAAAGTAAACACACAACGCAAAACGGAGGGAGCAAAAAATGATTGGGCAACCGATTGGGATCGGCGGGAAAAAAGGAGAGAGAAATGATGATCGAGGATGAAAAGGAAGAGGAGAGAAGTAGAATGTACAATGATGGAAAGGGAAAAGAAGAGAGGAGAAAGGAAGGGAAAGAAGGTACATGAGAGGAGTACGAGAGGAAGGAAGAGGAGGAGGAGGAATGGAAGTAGGAGGGAGAGAAAGGGTGGAAAGAAAATGCGAGAAGAAGAGAAGAGGCAGGAAGAAAAAGAAAGGAAGAGGAAGGGTGAGAAGTGAGTGAAAGATAACAGAGGAAGGAAAGAAGGACAGAAAAGAGAGAGAGAGAGAGAGAGATAGAGAGAGAGAGAGAAGAAGAAGGAAGGAAAAGGAGTCACACGGAAAGAAGAGAAAGAAAGAAGAGGTATTGGAAGAGCAACGAGAGAACGAACGGTCGGGAAAAGGAAGAGAGGTGAGAGAGTAGAGGAATGGAAGTGAAGAGGAAGGAAGTAGGTACTCAAACACAGACAAATCCCAATAAGTGGTCCAATCCATTGAAAACCCAAGGGCTTATCAAAGATTTTTGGGAGACAGGGGGAGGGGGCGGGGGCCCCTGTCGTCTGCCCCCCCCCGCCGATCGGAGTCCGATTAAGCCGCTTTCGCTCTTCTCTGATCGCTCTGCGCTCTCTGCTGATCAAAATAGCAGTTTGTCCAAAATAATAATAACACCAAAAAACAGGCCCAAATGTGTCCAATGACATTGGTATTGTTGTGTCCTATCCCGTCTGTGTTTATTCTCTCCATTGGAGGAGACCAATCATTTTTGGGGCCCATCCCCTGTGTGTTTTTGGTCCATTTTGGACAATCTCCGATCTGCTACTTCTAGTGTTGGATCATTTTGTTCGATCATCCGTTCTTTATCTCTTACACCATTCGGCCACTTTTCACTTTTTGGACATCTTGGATTTTATTTGGCTTTTGAAACCTCACAGACCCTTTTGGGCCATCTCTGACATTATTGGTCATATCAATGGTTATACGACATTTGCGGCCCCAACATTTGCGTCTCTTGCTTTATCTTGGTAGAAGCCAAGCCTAGAGGAATGAGTTTTATATCAAAAAATACAGCAAAAAATTAGCTAACAAGGGAAGTATTTTAGGTGATCGTGGGGTTTTGAAAAACGAGCTCTACAGATCGATAGAGCACCCCCGCTTATAGAATTGTAAGAATAAGCTTTAGCTCATCGAAATTGGCCCATTGTGAAAAAAATTTATGGCCAAAATAATGATTATGGCTAAATTCACTGTATTTTTTCCACATTTTACTGTAGTCCGATTTGAAAGAACTTAGGCTCATTTTGTAGCCTTTTTTTTGCTCTATTTTATGACGCCAAACTCATTTCTCTAAGGTTTCGTTTGAGCCGAGGTATAATGAATGTGCCGCAATGTCGGAACACCCATATCAATAGGGTCCTCTTTGGTCTATGTTTGGGACAATTCGATGTTCGATGTCATTTTTAGTGCCAATTTGATTTTGGGTCATTTCAGGAAATTATTTCTACTTTTTGGACCATCTCTTATCGGACAATCTCCCACAGACTATTGCATCATTACATTATCTTTTATCTTTCAAACACTAATTTGTTATGTATTCTTGGTAAATTTTGAACAACTTATCTTATCAGACACCTTGTACCATCTGCGTGATTTCATTGCCTTTTAGGTCATTTGGATAATTTCTCATTGGGTCATTTTGGTCAATCTTGGACCATTTAACTTTTTGGGCAATTTTTTCATTTTTCTGTCTTTTTTTTTGGACCATCTCGGACCTTTTGGGGCATCTTTGGGGTCTTGTCAAGATGTCTTTTATACCGGGAAAACCTGGCATTTGTCGGGAAAAGGGGGCTTATGCCCTTTTTTCCGTGTTTTCTTTCGATGACGGATTTGATTTCTGTCTCTTAATTTCTCGATTTTTTGATCACTTTGGACCATTTCTTAGTTTTGGGCCATCTTGGAGGGGTCTTGTCCACCACCCCATAAACTATTCTTCTCCCCCAACATGTACATGTGTTTGTTAATACCATTCTCGGGGGGGG
>LDKF01000876.1:17526-46456 GCA_001026735.1 Rotylenchulus reniformis
GGGAGAGGGTCTCCGGCGGCCTAGTTGGGCCGTCGGAGAAAATTTTGAAAAATTTTGAAGGAATCGGCCACCTTTTCTTAAATTTTTCAAAAAAAAAATTTCCCAAAAAAATTTTTAACAGGGGGGACCCTTTTCATTTTTCTTTTGGTCTTGGCGTTTCGGGGGAGGGGGCACGTGCCTCCCTTCCATGCCCCCCGGCTACGGGCCTGCACCAGGGACCCTAAACCTATGAATTTCGATGTAGCTTGGAGTCTAAGTTGCACACGACTGGTGGATGGAATACGAGTTGTGCTCGATTCTCACAATTCTCTGTCGTTTCAATACTTCAAACTATCAGGTGAAGAGTAATTGAGTCTGTAAATTGTAGTGAAATTTGCGACACAATTTTATGTGATATTAGAAATTTGGGCCTGATTAGCTGAACTTTTCCCACAACTTCAAGGTGTACACCTGCACGGAGTGGCGCAAGAAGTACAAGGCCCCCACCGACTTCGGGTTCGCCATCAAGCATCCGCGCATCCAGCTGAAGACCTCCAAGTACATCAAGTACATCTGCTGCGAGGACGAGTCCAGCTTCCGCATGTGGCTGACCGCGTTGCGCATCATCAAGGTTGGCCGGAAGGGATTAAGACGACAAGTTCGAGCAGTACATAGCCTGTAGATAAAAAATTGTATCTGATCACTAGGAAACGGATAGTTAGGCATGTAAAAATGGCAAAATAGGCGCCTAAAATAGGCACAAAAATGCCAAAATAGGCACGAAAACAGGCATGATAAATTGCCAAAAAGGCACTAAAATTTGCTTTAAAAATTTTCAAAAAATAATAAAACGTGTAAAAAATAATGCCAAAACAATAATTTTGATAGAAAATATCATTTTATAAATTTTCACGACTTCAAAATTTGAAATTTCTTGAAAATGCCAAAATTTGAAAAAAATAGGCAAGAAAATTTTATAAAAAAATTATGAAATGTCTAAAATTTGCAAAATGTGTACAAAAAGGGAAAAATCTAAAAAATGCTCAAAATAGGCATGAAATGCCAAAAAATGTGGCATTTTTGACTAAAAATTGCAAAATAGGCAAGAAATATGCTCGATAATTTCAAAATAAATAAATAAATAAAATAAATAAAATAGGCACAAAATAGGCAAGTAGGCAAATAGGCACGAAAAAGGAAAATAGGCAAAAATAGGCAAATTAAAAGTCACTCTAGAAGCTTCAAATCAAGTGGGAAATGCGCTTTTCTGGTTATTTGGCCGTTGGGATGTCAGGAAAAATAGGCATTTGCCTAACTATTCGTTCCCTACTGATCAAACATCAAGTTCAAGCTGTACTTCCCATTCAGAATGGCTGCCCGACGCTGTACAAGGACTTCCTGGCCACGCAGACGCGGTGGCGCGCCGGCGCTTGCGCAGGTCCCAGCACGCCAGTGCGCGTCGAGGTGCCGCAAGTGTCGCTGCAACGCTTGTCCGCGCTGGAGCAAAGTTTGGGCAGCAACGGCATGCTGGCGGCAACGTCGACGCAGGCGTCACCATCGCGCCACCGCGTCGGCGGCGAGCTGTTCAGCGCCCGCTCCAGTCCGGCGAGTACCCCGATGCGTACCTGCGGTGCGTCATTCATGTCCGGCGTCGGCTCGTTGTCGCGCGGCGCGTCCCCCGCCGCATCGAACGGAGGACCCATCGTGTTCGAGCAGGACGACGCGGACTGCTGCAACACCATCAAGCGGCATCCGGACGGGGTCGCGCTGCAACACCACCACAACCCGCAGCAGGCGCGACTCGCAACTCCGACGACCAGCAGCGCAACCCTGCAGATGGTCACGCCAGCAGGGGCGGAGAGCGACTCGGACGAGGAGGACCAGTTCCCGCTGCCGCCGCCACCCCCTCCGGTGACCGCGATGCTGGACGCGGCATATGAAACGGTATGTTGAGGGAAATTCTAACAATTCTAGAACATTTTCGGGCTGAATTGGGACATGTTTCAGCTTGTTATGCCATCATTACTTTTATGGGGTCCTCTATGACCCTTTTGGATCGTCTTGGCACACCTAGGATATTTGAGACCATCTACGGAAATTTTCAAATTAGTCTTTTGGGTGACCAATTTAGCCCTTTTGGGTTATCTTGTTAAGCTGCCAAATTGGTGCATCCTGGACCACGTTTTACCATTTGACCATTTTTACACTTTCGACCATCATAGATCATAGGCCATTATTGGGCCATTCTGCATCTAGTTTCAGAATTTGAACTAATTTAGTCATTTTTAGCATCATTATTTTTGTTATTCAGCTTAGGATTTCTGAACTATGCATATCATTAGACCATATTTGGCCATATTAGACCATATTTGGCTTTCTTGGTGCCAATTCGGGCCATAATGGACCATCTTGGTGGATATTTTGGTCATTTTGAAGGTTTACCTATTCGGTTCAGAGTCCTCGGCATTCTGGCCAGCTTGGCCCCGTCTCTGGCTCTGGCCCGAAACCCCTTCTCCAACAGCCAATTTCGCCGTGGAAATGTCCGCCGCCGCCGCCACCGAAGCGGTCGGAGGGCACACGGTTGCAGACAACGCCGGAGAACAGCAACAGGACGACGAAGAACGGGGCCCAGATGGAGGAACTGATGGCCGAGTTGCAGCACCGGCAGAGGTTGCGCATGGCGGAGCAACAGCAACAGCCCCAGCAGAGGGCGTGAAGGTGATCGGAATCTGCTGATCGGATCCATTTGATCCCATTGATGTCATCCCAAAAAGTGATCAGAGTGATCCGGGAAAGTGTTGCTCACTTCCTCTGATCAAGGGCATTGGAATTTTGATCAATTTAATCCGCTAATCATTCATTCATAGTTATCGAGATATTCTCGATCACAGAATTGGACTCCTCCGGAACATTGATCACTCTCGCTCTCGATTGATCAGGTTCGCATCGATCATTCTGATCACTTTCTTCCCCCACCATGTCCCTTTCTACACAACAATCAGTTATCCCCCCTCCCCCAATTTCTCCAAAAGAATCGAATTTTGCGTTTTATTCACAAATTGATTATGCATTCTGCACCGATAAAATATAATATTTGATCATTGGCAGCAATTGTGAAGGAGGTAAAAATAATTGTGATCTTTGATCAAGGCACTACATAATAATTATGACCATTAAATACAATTTTACGACATATTGGACAATATCAGACCATGTGCATGAGATAAGTTTAGGACAACCATATATACCGTATTTTCTCTATTTTTACGGTACCTTCTAATTTAACGGTACCTTTCGGTCAAGGTTGAAAAATTTAACGGTACCCCTCCAATTTAACGGTACCCTCTATTTTAACGGTACCTTTCGGCCGGGGTTGAAAAATTTAACGGTATACCGTAAAAATAGAGAAAATACGGTAATACATTATTTTGGTTTTTAGACCATCTTCATTTATCTTGGTACCGTATCTCAGTCAGGACTTTTTGCCCTATATTAAATATTTACACCCTATCTTGGTATCAATTTGTGATATGGACTATCGTGAAGTATCTTGGGAATTTTTGGGCCTTTGGAATTTTTGGCTATTCTGGACCAGTTTTGGTTCTTTCACGCCATCCTGAACTATCTTGGTACTCTATCATGGGAACTCTTGCCCTATATTGGACATTTAGGACCTTTGTGCCCTAGTTTGGGACAAATTTGGTGCCTTTTGGGCCATCTTAGATTTTGTTGGACTTTATATGTATTTTGGACCATTTTGAACTGCCTTGAGACCTTTCAGAGCAATTCGGGGCAATTTTTGACCATGCCGGACTCTCTCTGCTTAACTATTTAGGGCAATATTTGTACATTTTGGGCCATTGGCCAATTTCACGGATCATCGATCACCGCCGCCGCCTCCTCTTCCGCCTCCGTCTCTTCGATGTCTGCGGCGTTTCCGCCTCATGCCGCCAGTCCACCCATCTGCCGCGCGCGTCCCTTTGCGTGTTTTGCAGCGAATGCATCGGATAGTGCCAGTTGCCCCCGTAGGCATCGGTCTGCACCTGGTACTTGGACCATTCCGGCACGTACAGGCGGAAACAGTTCAGCCGCCGGATGCCCAAAGACACTGAATCCGCACACAAATTTAATCTGTTTTGGATACAAATGGCCAATGGTTTAAATTTTCAAAATTTGCTCCGATGGCCACTTTCGAGACCATCCATCGGCACGAATTCGGAATGCCAAAATCATCAGAAAGTGATTCGGAAAATTGATCATGGCAAAGGGATAGATGAAATTAGCAGGATCTTTTTTTCTGGTCTGTTATACCGTAACCCATGCAATTTTGGGGTAATACCGTATCATGAACAAGATCACTCACCGGTGTCCTCGTATTTTTGGCGCCGCAACACAGCGTAGTCGGGCAGACAGAAGTCGTAGCAATAGCTACACGAGGAATCTGTCCGGGTTGGAAAAAATATTATTTACATTATTTTAACATTTCTTGATGGAATTTTGTGCCATCTTGACACAATTGGACTGATTAGGTGACCAGTTGAAAATAGTTGCTTTTTTAGGACTTTTCGGAACAAAATTGGCCATTTCAGGATCCCTACCTCTTGTGTAGACTGCATGTTTCAGCAAGTACCACCGCGCCTGCGTGCAGTCGTCAATTTGCTGCCGGAATTTGCGGCTGACAAAGCTCCTGTCCACCTCCTCCACATTGTATTGCCTAAAAATGGATACAGTATATGATCTTATGATTTAGTATGATCTTGGCTAGTTTTACAGTACAATTACAGTATGACCCGGCAATATACAGTATCACTCACCAGTATTCCTGCCAGCCGAACTGCGAGTGCACCTGCCCGAAGGTGTGCTCCAGCGCGTCCTGCAACACGCCCATGTCCGGCAACGCGCTGCGGTCCAACTGCATCACGAAACAGCTGGTGTGCCGGCCTTGGTCGTCCGTCAGCGCGTGGTCCGCGATAGCCACAAAACCCTGCAGAGGGAACAGAATATGGATTCCTACTGTATCTCCTGGATTCTGGAAGCTGCTACGGTATCCATCTTTTTGGGTACCTTTACCATAGGACTTTTTCCGAGAAAGGATAAGGTATTCATTATATTTGCTGGTCTGTAATCCCAAGTTGGAACTTTGTACGCTGGCATGCCAGCGTATACTGTAACTACAGGAATAGATAATAGGTACCATGGGACTTTAGACCGGGATATCATACATTACAGTACGGTAAGTGACGCGCTGGATTGTCTGATCCGCGACCGCTTCCCCCCCCCCCCCATGGGCATCCTTTTCCCATGGAAAAGTCTAGCAAGCGATCGGGATCGAAATCGTTCTCTTCCGATGGGGCCTCGGATGCTCTACCGATTGAGCTATGCCGCCGACGAGAGGGTAGCGGCTAATTGTTCGCAATCTTTGGCTAACGTCGTTGCAGGTATTAATTGTGTCTCTCAGACTGGATTTACCAGACTATTCCATGAAATTTTTGTGTTCTCGATGTTTACCATTGTATACCCGGCCATGTACATCCGGGAAACTGACCGTGTCGAAGTCGACGGCGGTGAAGGAGTTCGACTTGAAGGGCGGGTTTCCGACAAGTTCGAATTGGGCCTGTCCAGGCCCACTCAGATGGACATAAAGATGGCTCGGAGAGGATCCGCTGGGAGATCCGGCACCTCCGGCGGATTGTGCCATGGCGCGTCGTTGGCACTCTTCGCACGGGGGAGGGTAGAGCCAGAAGTCGAAGGTGGAGGGGGAGAAGAACAGGGCGGACACCAGGAACCAGAGCAGGAGCAGCAGCAGCACCAGGAACAGGGCCATTAGGAGCAGAACCGCAACCAGCCGGGGACTCCATTCGCCTTCTCTGGAAGAGAAAAATGAGTAAGGCAAGTAGAGAGTTAAAAAAGTAAGGATAAGGGTGATGCACAGTTTGAAGGCTCGAAAATGTACAAGTTGGTAACCTCGGAAGAATTCAACTTTCATAGTTAAAAGAACGGATAATTCCAATCATTGTCCTTGAAAATTTGAAACTCAATCAAAGATCAAACTGCTCTTGATTTCCAATCTAGAACTTTGGACAGCTCAGAATATCATCATCAAAGAGAGCTCTAAATACAACTTGAAGGGTTTCGAACCCCGAACTCAAAAGTCCTTGTACAGAATTGGTGAATGTAAAAGCTTTTACCTAGTTTACCGGTAGGTCCCAGAGTTTGGAATCTGAATTTATGTAGGATCCTGGAAATCTGGGAACTCCCGGACCAAAGACACTTGATTTCAGATAATAATTGGACTAAATCAGCCCGAATGGATCTGTACTTGGACAGCAAACACATGAATTCAGGGGTCATGCCACTCATCATGTGGTACTACTTGAGCAAACCGAATTCAACATTTTTGTATTTTTCTTCATAGTTTGGACCTCAAGAAATTCATAACTCTATGAACTCAATTTGACATCGTGTACTGCTTGGATTACTCGAAATTTTGAGATATGTAATCTGGATGGTCATTCAATTCATAACCATACTATGGACTCAAATGGACCTCGTGTACTGCTTGCAGAGCTCTAACATCAAACTACCAATGTCCCTGGACCCACCTCATCTGGCGGCCCAGCTCGGCAATGGACCGTTTCATTCGGCCCAATTGGCCTCCGCCAGCGGGGCCTCCGCGGTGCTCGAACATGCTGGACCAGATGGGCTGCTTGGCGGAGGAGCCCTTGGAGATGATGGTGGCGTTGGAGGACTGCTTGAACATGTGGGGATCAGGACAAAGTCCATTGAAACGCATTTTACATGTTTTTAGGCCTTAAAACTAGAGATCGACCAAGTGCCTTAGTACGTGCACGAACTTCGTGAAGTACGTGATGCGTTCTACTGGTTTTTTTGACAACACGCGCTAACTCACGTACCAGTTTTTTCACGTGTTTTTGGTACGTGAGTACGTTATGCGTGTACCCCTTACCTACTGGCACGTGACACTGGTACGTGCTTTCTCAAAATGTCGATCTCTACTTAAAACCCGAATAACTTGGAAAATTTTGATGCTTTGGCCGATTTTTCAAGGCCTCAAAATCTAAATTTGGCATCCCAAGGACCCCAAAACACGAACTGCGTAGAAGGAGGGTTGCTGTTGTTCTTGTTGGTCCTGCATTCGGCGGTAACTGTCCTTCCGCTGCAGCGATCTGAACCAATCTATCCTCGGGCCAAAAAGTCCAAATTTGGCCACTGACCCATCAGAGGAGGGACTCCTTTGCCACGACGTTTCCGGGGGCGGCGATGTCTTCAGAATGGACTTGGCCATCGGCGGTGTCCTAGTGCTGGTCTCAGGGCCCCCGCTCCTGTCCAGCATCAGTTGGCCAGATCCAAGGGTCTCCGACACGCGGGCACCGCCAGCTGAATGCGGGACAAGTTACATTAATAAAAAAAAGAACAAATTTGGAGAAAATGCCAAAAAGGAAGTAGTGCCAAAGGATCGGCCAACTAATGTAAAATTGTGTTCAAATGTCGGGTAGCGCCAATACCATAAAGTAGGTACACCGAGTTCGACTCTTTGAAGAACACTACCAGATATGGCCAAAGCCCGGTTTAGGGCCAAAACTTGCTACTGTATCTACTGTAACCAACTACCATACTTAATACCCTGCAAAGTAGCGGCGTGTAGCTAAATCGGTTAGCCATTCAATGTGTCATCTTCCCTCCCATATATATTGGCCCAATATGGTTTTAATCTAGAGGTAAATTAGGGGGTCAGTCATAAACAGGGATGGGCGAAATTTCGTGTTTCGTGTTTCATGAAATTTCGCGATTTTTTTGTTTCGAGTTTCGTGTTTCATGTTTCGCGAAAAATGCCCGAAATTTCGCGAAAATGCACCCCCTAAGAATGGGGATCTTGAATAGCAAAACACACCCCTAAGAATGGGAAGTCTGATTTAAAATTTTTTTTCGACATGATTGATTACATGAAATAGTCTTATCTCAACCCAGTCCACCACCTGCGCTATTTTTTCATCTAACAATCCGTCACCTTTACTATTTCGCTCTCTTCCACTCCCTGTCTCAAATGCACATTGGAGCCCAGTGGGTCCTCCACAGAATGTCACCACACACAAAACATCTCCAAGAAATTTTTTTTGAACATATGGTTTTTTATAACGAAAATTATTTTAAAAATTTTTCAAAAGTTTCATGCTTCGTTTCATGTATCATGAAATTTCGCGATTTTTTTGTTTCGAGTTTCGTGTTTCATGTTTCGCAAAAAAATTTGTTTCGTTTCGTGTTTCATGTTTCGAGAAATTTTCGAGTTTCGCCCATCCCTGGTCATAAAGGTAGAGTAGGGGTCATACATCATATTGTACTTCCGGCTACAATTCATCAGATCCCAGTTCATTAGATCCCAACGAACGAAAACTTTTTATTGAGGCTAGCTTTGCCAAAAACATAATAAGCAAATATATGCAGAATTTTATGCTCTATCTTTTAGCGTTTTTAGTTTTTCAAATTTCCGCGAAAAATTTTGAAATTTTTCAAAATTTTCGAAAAATGCGAAAAATCGGTGTTTTTCGAAAAAAATTCAAAATTTTTCGCGGAAATTTGAAAAACTAAAAATGCTAAAAGATAGAGCATAAAATTCTGCATATACCTATTTACTTATTATGTTTTTGGCCAAGCTAGCCTCAATAAAAAGTTTTCGTTCGTTGGGATCAAATGAACTGACCCCGTACTTCCTCCTCCTGTATCGTTACCGTAATCTCACCGTTTGTCTGCACCTCGTGCACATCGTATCCATACTGGTTTACTGTAGTTGTCGTTGCGGTCGGTCGCTCCGGTGTAGATTGTTGAAGGGGTGGACCGGCAACGGTGGTGAAAGAGTTGTGGCCTGAAAATGTTATTCGGCGAAGTTGAGAGTAAGCTACTCAGTACCCGAGGGAGTGTAGAGCAGGGAGGCATCCCTTCCGGCGTCCCGTTCGCTTGTCAGGTGGAACCTGAACCAAATTTGATACCTGGCCCAAAATGGTCAAATTTAGAAATTGGCACAACAACCAAATTTGAGAATTTTACCAAATTTGTTACCAAATTTGAGAATTTTCCAAAGTAAGGCCCGATTTTCAGGGGCAATTTGGCTAAAATCTTGGAAAATTTGCCTCTTGCAAAGATTATATGCCCCCAATGACCAATTTTCCGGGGTCTTAAGGATATTAATTTTCATAGAAATGGCCCAAAATGGTAATTTACCTCCCCTCCGGGTCCGGGTACACAAATTGTTCGAAGGAACGGCGAACCGACGATTGAGGTTGGAACGCTAGCGCTTCCGCAGTTGTCAAAGGTCTAAATATGAGGTCAATTTGAACAATCAAGTTGATCGTGAAGGTGATCCGGTGATCAAAAATCTACCAATTTAGCCACGAGTGATCAGTATATCTACAGTATTCTTGGTGTTATTGAAGGATCGGGTTCTGATCAGAACATTATGAAACGTATGGGACAATGATCATCGGAATTAGTTATAATAGGCGCAAAGACCGATGATAATTGAGCATGGGCAAAACAGTCTGATCAGTGATATGTCCTCGGATTTGCGATGGCGATCAGACTGATCAGTAGAGTACCCCCTCTCCTCTGTATTATGGTAGTTTGGGATACTGTAAAAATTGCTCACCGTCTGCTCTCCTCCACAGTGCGCTCCAAGATCTCGATCTGCTCCACCCGTTGTCTGCTGCCCGAACGATCGATCATCATCGCGGGAAAGGCTGATCAGGTTTCCATCTGGATATAGGAGGTCCTAGAAGGGGAGTCCATGGCAAATATTTTCGGATCTGTAAAATGATACGAAAGGGGAAGGAATGGAACCGCTGATCTCTATCAGAACTGGTAGAACACGCAGCGGAACTGATCAAATAATAGTAGGCAATGGATATAAAAGTGATCAAAAGGAATCGATTAGCCGATCGGAAGCATTGGTCACTATCACATCATTCTACCGTTGAATGGATGGACGGGGAGGAAGGGATCAAAGCAAATCCATCGATGACTAATGAAAAAAAAATGAAGCAGGAATTTGTAGAGTAAATTCCATTTCAAACAATTCAATTATGATCCAGCAGAAGGGCAATGAGGTAAAGACCGGACTTTGGGCTCGAGACTGATCTCGACTCAAGATTCTTGAATCTCGAAAAATCTCGTCTCTATCCGCCGATCGCAAATGACCATTCGAAAGGGACAAGCCGATCAATTTCTGATCAGAAATGGACGAGAGTGTCGATCAATCGATATTGATCAGTCGCCACTATCAAACCCGTCGATGGGCCGCTGATCGGAAAGTTATAAAAGGGGCAAGTCCATTGGGTGGCGAAAAACTGAATAATTTTGGGGTGTTGAAAACTGTGAAAAGTGCTTCTTTTTTTTGGGGGGGGGGGAGGGGAGGGGGAGCACTCTCAATCGCAACCCATCGTCCAGCCGACCGGTGACATCCTCCTTTTGCCCCTTCAAGGTCGTCCTCCTCCTCCCTGTTGTGTTTGGGTTGGTCGATTCAATTTTTCGATTGGGACGAAGACGAAGGAAGAAAAACACGCATAAAAAGCGGGGGAAGGAGGACAACGAAAACGGAAGGAACGGACGGACGGACGGATGAAGGGGAAGGGGAGGGATGAGTAAGCGGATTGGGATGTGGGCAGGAAAGAGGAGGTCCTTCCGCGGATTCGGATCCGCGGCTTACATTCTTCCGGGTGGCATCATCATCCGTTTATCATACATAGTAAATTTTCGTAAAATTGGGAGCTTTTTGAGCCCAAATTCCGGTTGATCGGATATGTAAGACTTCTTCTTCGAACTCACACAGTGGCGGATAGATTCTGTCCATTAAGCTTTTGGAAGGTCCAAGTCCGGTTCCGGGTTTTCGGTGTCCAAATACAGTATTTCTTAGGGGTTTATCGGTTTTTTTCGGGGGGCAAAATTCAAGTTTCAGGAGGTACAAATCCGGTTTTTCGCAGGGGGCGAAGGTATATAATTCAACTTATTGTGTTCCTATTTTTCTGGGTTTCCGGAGGTTTTTGGCCAATTGGGGGCCGAAAAACCAGGCCCCTGATTTTCCGATTCCGGTTTCTCGACAGTTTAGGTTTACGATGATGATGATGAAAGTGGACCCTCCTCCCCCGCGTCCAATCCACGTACTTATGTATTCCATCCATTCTCCCCAAAATGGTCGTCGGGGT
This sequence comes from Rotylenchulus reniformis, assembly GCA_001026735.1. Lineage (NCBI taxonomy): Eukaryota > Metazoa > Nematoda > Chromadorea > Rhabditida > Hoplolaimidae > Rotylenchulus > Rotylenchulus reniformis. The sequence goes on from LDKF01000876.1 coordinate 28,719, forward strand.
CCACCATCTCCCCCATCGATTTTGGGGAGTGACGAGGCGGCGGAGGCGCAGGACGATAAACGCGAATTTTGGATGCCCCGGGGGCCGCGGGACGCTCCGCGGGGGACGCCGACGGCAAAACCGGTCCGATCGGATCGGCTGGTTCCAACTTTTAGTTGGTACTTCTTGATCAGAGGAGAAGGGGAGAATGCATATGAAGGACTTAATGGGTTTATGGAAGGCGTAAAGGCGACCATCCTCCACCAAACTAATCGGAGGGGGGCTTTATGGGCGAGATATAGGAATTTTTCGGATATCAGAACTCGAAAATTTTGGTCCTTCTCGATCAGAAGAAGAGGAGGGAGCGTGAAGGGTAACCGGGATTAGTGCCTAACATGTCCTAGTGCTCGCGGCGAGATTCGAACCCGCGACTATGCAATTTTCGTACAACTGACAACTCCACTGATGAGCTACGTGCCTTCCCTCCATTGATCATCTCTGAAATTTCAGATCAAAAAAGCTCCCCGCGCAAGTCGAAATGATGTTAGTTCACTGATCAGCAGATCAAAGGTTTCGGGTGAAAATGGGATGTTTCGGATTTGGGGGATCACTCTCTCTTCTCTATGTAGAAGTGTCAGTCACGAGGAGGAGCACAGATAGGAAGGAGATTGGATGGTGCGGAATTTGGTGCATTTAATTAAAGGCTGTTTGCTACCTTCACTTCGCTACGATAATGGATGGGATTGTTGTTGGGAGAACGGTACTCCTCCTTAGATTCTGCTGAGAAGCTGTGGGAAGATGGGGAAAACTGATCAGATCAACCCCGGACCCTCACAAAAGTGATCAGACAAGTGATTGGAATCCGGCCATGCTTAAAGGAACCCGGGGAATGATCAGAATCTGGCCGGATTTGAAGCGACATCGATTGATTCGTTGAACTTTTAAGGGGAAAGGCTGCTCCGGATTGGACCCGAATTGCTCTAATTGGACTGATCAGATCCTTGTCAGAGTTTAGCTGCTTACAAGATCTTCGGCCAGAAATTGAACTGATCAAATCCAGATCCGACCGGGCTATAATTAAAAGGATTGCCTGAATTTTGATTGGAGTTTTGCCGATCAGAGAGATCATTCCCATGAAACCGAGGAGTGATCTGATCAGAATCTGATTGGAGTTGGATCGGAATCAACTACTGTGATCAGTGATCAGATCAACACTCGGAAACATTGGAACCAATTGATCTCATTTTTGCTCCCCCGTGTTCCGTTTCCGTTATATCCATCAATTTTTGTTTTGTTTTTTGGTTCCGTTGCGATTGCTTAAATTAATTCCGCGAAGGAGCAATGGGAAGAAGCAATTGCCCGCTGTGTTGTGGAGGGATTACACGAGCGCCCCTTCCCTTCCCATTTCGCCACCGATGAAAATTTGAGCATTGACCCAAATTTTGGGGGAAATGGGGTCGAAACAACGAAGAACAAGAGTAAAGTAACAACAACACGCCAAATCGGAGGAGGAAAGAGGTAAGGGGCAGCTAATCCGCCAAGAAGATGGTTGATCCAAAATGGTCAAAGTTGCACTACAAAACGCCGAGTTCATTAAAGAAGATTCAGAGTCCTACGTAAGTCCCTCCTCATTTTGAGGGGAATAAATTCATAGGTCACCAAAAAGTTGCAATTTTTTCAAAGCTGAGAAAAAACCTCTTAAACTTATGGCTTTTCAAAAAAAATGCTCTGAAAAGTTCGATTTGTTGACTAAAATAACTGAGATAAAGAAAACACTAGAAAAGGAACTAAATCGCCATTTTACGATTCCAAGATTCTTCAAACGAAAAAAGAATTTTTAATTTTTTTTCCGGAATTTTTAAGAAAATTTTTTATATTTTGAACATCGCTCATCGGTGACACATGAGGTGTAAAAATGACCAAGATTATATTTCAACAAATTTTTACCGTCACATCATAATGATAATTGATGTTTGATAACAATAAACAAACAAAAACAGCGAGGACATCCTCAGTTTTTCCATCACTCAATATTCCCCGCGGGCCAACTGGCGCCTTTGCTTCTTCTTTGACTCCTTCTTCACCTTGACAATCGCTCCGGCCGGCTTGGCCACCACCTCCTTCTTCTCGGTCAGGATCACTTCGATGTGGCACGGCTAAATTAAGGACGAAAAATGGGAGAATGAAAAAATCCTTAAATTTGGCGATTTTGTTTTTTTAATGCATAAAATGCTTTAGGTTAATGATTACTACAAATAAAAACCCTACCGAGCTCATGTAGGGATTGATGCGTCCGTGGGCTCGGTAGGTGCGTCTGCGCATTTTGGCGGCCGCCTGCACAACAATGTGGTCAATCACCAGATGGTCCACGTCCAGCCCCTTGACTTCGGCGTTGCTCTCGGCATTTCTGAATGCAAATTTACAATTTACATAAAAATTAATTAATTTTATTATTACCTCAAAAGTTGAAGCAAGAACTCGGCGGACTTCTTCGGCCATCGGCCCTGTGTCGTTCCTTAAAAATTGCTTTTTGACTGGTTCCAACTCCAACCCATTTTATGGATTAAATTCGCTATATTATTCTTTAAATTTTTATTTAATTATTTTTATGCAAAATCCATGTCACATTTATTTTTTCGATATTAATGCCGTATTATCCAAATTATAATTTATCAAAATTTGTTCAACAAAATTTTTTGTTGAATATATTTAGGTATACGCGTTTTTTTTTTGATAAACCAATTCAAAATCTAAAAATTTTAATGGATTTTTGGGAATGCACTTCTATAAAACCTGATTTACCGACCCCAAGCTTGGGCCTGCGCCTTGCGTCCGACGCCGCCCTTGAACCGGCGGAACGGCACAATCTCCTTCTTCTCTTTGACATTCTCCAGGAAGCGAATGGCTCGCTTCAGCGGCATGTGCTTGATGGCACGGGCGGTCTCGTGGGTGTTCTTGAAGTGCACGCGCAGGTCCGAGCCCCGGGCCTTGCAGGACTTTGTGTTGTTGTCCGGTCGCTTGCAGTAGTGAACCTTGGTCATTGTCGACGGATGGCGAAAGTTTAGGTTTCCTGAAAAATAACCTAAAAATTGGATTAGAAAAAGTTAAGGATGAGGATGAAGTTAAGGACAAAAATATTTTCATAGAAAAACCAAAACTTTGGAAATGTAAACATTAAAAATACAAATAATTTATGGAATATTTAAAGAAAATGAAAAATCGGATCAATATAGCATGTGTTATTTTTTGAATGCATATTTCTTCCGCTCATAGAACAGATCCGTCTTTGCGCTCCCGAGGTTGACAATCTTCGGACACCCGTCCCGGTCCTTCTCCATGATTGTGCACTCTTTGCAGTAATAGGCATCATTCGTCCCCGGTCCTCCGCAAATCACACAACGACCCTTTAACGAGAAAATTAAATTTCATTGGGACAAAAAATAATCGGATTTTAGGGTTGGTTCCTGATTTAGGTTTCTTGTTTTTAGGTAATTTTTTATTTCAGGCTGGTTTTTCTGCCTAGAACCAGACCTAAACTTTTTTTTGAAGCAAGAATCTAAACTTATTAGATCCAGGATCTTCCCTTCTGTTCAATTTAAAAGTAAAACCTGGTAACTCCCGTAATTGCACTCATCACAAATGCGGACAAGCGTGGCCGGTCTGACATAGGAGTCGCAAATCACACATCGCCCATCGCATTTGTCGCACAGCCGACCGATGGCCACCCCGGGCTGCTTGCGGCAAAAGATCAGATCCGGATGGTGCTTGGCCATTCCAAATATTCACGGAAAATATCTTTTAGCTTAAATGATTGATCTGTATAGAAAATTTAAACCTTCTCCTTTCATGTTTTTGCTAGATGTCTAATGATAATTCTTAAGAATTGGGAAGAGTTTTCATATTGTTTTTTGGCCTTTTTTCGGTAATAGTACAGTTTGTAGCCCCCCTTTTTTGAAAAAAAAATTCGAGGACTCAAAAATGGCTCAAAATCACACCCTAGGGTCAGTTTTTGACGCAGAATCCGATTCTGACGTCCATTTTGAAGCCCTGCGTCATCTGACGCAACTTTTTGACGTCGAAATTTTTTGACGTCAAAAATTTTTTTTTCAAAATTCCATTTTTAGATAAAAATATATTTATATTGTGATAAAATGGCCATGGAACAGCTAAAAAACTTCACAACAACGAAACTGCACGAAAAATTAGCGCTCTTTGAAGGTGATTATATGACCCGGCTATCCTTCATAATGCGTGGGGTGCTTAGGCAACCATACGGTTCAATAGGTGCGGGCTGAAAGATTATTTATTTTTAACTAATAATCTTAATGTTGGGCTCGCCGAAGGCGAGCCCAGGCGTTTTATCCATGTGAATATTAATTTTATTGTTATTTTAATAATTTCTATGCATAAATTTTAATTTTGGAAAAAATTTTTTTTGACGTCAAAATTTTTCGACGTCAAAAAGTTGCGTCAGATGACGCAGGGCTTCAAAATGGACGTCAGAATCGGATTCTGCGTCAAAAACTGACCCTAGGGTGTGATTTTGGGCCATTTTTGAGTCCTCGAATTTTTTTTCAAAAAAGGGGGGCTACAAACTGTACTATTACCCTTTTTTCTATTGACATTGGCGAAAATTGCTTCAAAATAAACATAACATCTATATTAGTATTAGTACTAGTAAAAGTTAGAATCAGGGCAATGGTAAAGAATTGCGGTCCCGTGGAAAAAATCAATAATCTGGTTTGTCGATAAACTCGGGTGAAAATTCGCACCCTGGGGTTTTTTGAGGTGCTGATTACGAATCTGAGCTCAGATTTTGTCTATGATGAATCAAATCTATGATTTTTCATCAAGTACTGATTTTTCGAAATTTGACCTTTTTGCCATTGAATTATGCTGCTCCTTTTATACCAAATTACCAGTGAAATATGTTTGTTTTTACATTTTTTAATTATAAAATTATATTTTTAAATTTTTATTTTGATAATTTATTCACAAAAATAGTTGGAACAGTGAATTTCAAAGATTTTACAAAAAATCAAGACTTGATGAAAAATCATAGATTTGATTCATCATGGACAAAATTGGAGCTCAGATTCATAATCAGCACCCCAAAAAACCCTAGGGTGCAAATTTTTTGCCCTATTTATTCATTTTTTCCACGGGACCGCAATTCTTTACCATTGCCAGAATCAGAATTGAGGCTTTTTGCTTTTTCTGTATGTAATTTTTAGCCTAAACTATTTTTTAAAAATGTTGTTATCCGTTCAACTCTTCAAACAGGAAAGAAATTAAAAAGCATTACTACTGGGGTGATTAAACGACCCTAGAATCCGCTTGAAAAATTCACGGTGAAAATTATTGAAACGAAAATTTGATTTCAAAATTACAAAACACCCAACAATGAAACACCGGACAATGCGGGATTGGGTCTTTCGCTAGCCTGGCGTTCTATAGCAACGTGTCAGAGACGCATAATAATCGATTTCTCTGCTCCTTTTTTGCACTGTCTTATTAGAAGTTGGATTTTTTCCCATTATAGGTTTGATCGGTCACCCCAGTAGTACAAGTACAATCAACGTAAATAATCCTGAAAATCGAAAAAAAATTTTAGCTCCGCGATTTTATGACTAGGGCGTCCAAACGTATGGAAATCCATATTTTTTCTGCGCACTCATAATGGCCTGAAAATCACGTAAAACACATTTTTAGCTTTATTAGAACCTTCTAGACATCATTTTATAATCCATATTTTCCATATTTTTTCCATATTTCGGACTTTTTGTCCAATGTCCATATTTCATCCATATTTCGCCATTTTTTAAGAAAATTCTTAAACAAAAATGCAATAAAATCCGAAAATTTATGATTTTTTGGAAAAAAATTTTTAGAAAAAAATTCTCGGAAAAAATTTTCAGTTAATTTTCAGAAAAGGAATATGAAATTAAACTATTTTTTCCTCCGTAAATTCATTTTTAAAATATTAAAAATGATTTTTAGAAGAAAAATTTTCATTTTTTCTGCTAAAATTTCGCCAATTTTTATCCATATTTTCCATATTTTTGTCCATATTTGGAGAAAATTTCGTATTTTCGTCCATATTTGGCACTTTTTTATCCATATTTTATGGCCATATTTCACGAATTTTTATCCATATTTTTGGACGCCCTATTTATGTATGACGCGCATCCATTTCGCACTATGTAAAATATACATATTCTTGCCTGATTTTCTTTTTCTCTGTGCATTACTTTACTGTTGTAGCGGATCACAATAAGGAATTCGCTGCAGAAAATCCTTTGTTCAAAGCGTTTATCAAGGGCTATTATTGCCCTTCGTACAAAAGCTTTATCCGTATCGCAATTTCATGTTTCTTTTTCTTTCCTTTTTCTGCGTTTTTTTTTGTAGAATATGTAGAATAAAAAAAGGCAAACATAAATTGCATTTATTTTATTTGGCATTTTGTTTGCTATTTTTGAATACCTAAATCGAAACCGCTCAAAAACCAAACCACTACAAACGTAAAAAAAAAATATAAAGCGCGCAAAACCGAAAAATTCTAGTTGTCCGTATCCGGTGAAATTTTGTTTTGAAAAATACTATTAATTTTTTTATCCTATTCTTAGTTTTGGATGATTCCATTTTGAGTTTCGACTTTTCAACAAAAAAATCGACTAAAATTCCTAGCCTCGTGGGTTACAGTATGGCTTATGGCTTTCGTCCATTCATAAATTTTAAATTTGCAAAAAACCATTACACAGTTGGTACAATCCCCCGCCCTGCCCCCAGAAAAAAATTTTATTTCCTCATTCACTCGCCAATCGCCAGCCGCACTCTGATTCGTAGTCGCGAAAAAAAGATTTTGTTTTATGTTATGAACTAAATCCAACATATAATACTTGGATTGATCCAAAAACCCATAAAAATTGTCCCGGATTCACTTCAGTGAATATTTGCAAGATCCTGGAATGAAAAAATATGGCGCCACGGCGGCAGACGAAGAGAGTTGTTGCGCTTTGCTCGGACATTCGGACGCCGACGAGGACGAAAATCTGATGGAACAGCAGAAAATGGAGGCGGCCACAACCTCCACAAACTTCCCGGCATCCCGCCATCAGTCAAGGGATGACCAGATCCACGACCATTGCCATGCACTTTTACTCTCGCAAAAAGAGGTGAGTGATCCGTGGACATCAGCGAGATTTTGTCCGGAATTTTTATTTGATTTTAAAAATGCCGAAATTTCAGGATTTTCTGCTATTATTTATGTTTCAAAAACCATATCTTATTGCGCTTGGACCACATTCCAGGGCCAGCGCCAAAAAAATTTTTTGGAAAGGGTAGGGGTGTGCCGAAATTTCGATTTCGAAAAATCGAACATTTCTGAGGTTTTTTCGACTTCGAAACATGAAAAGGGGCTCGAAATTTCGAAAATCGAAAGTTTCGAGTTTTTTTCGTTTTCGATTTTTTAAATCTTGAGTTTCGATTTCGACTTTCGATTTCGAAAAAATTTTTCTTTCTGCACACCCCTTCAAGGGGCAATTACTAAAACTGAAGAAAACAATCTTAATGGTCTAGCTTTCATCCTATTTAAGCAATTTTCTGAAAACTTGGCATTTTCTTTGTCTAGTCACACTTTAAAGACAAGCCTTTTCCCATTGCTGTTTCGATGAACACATGGATTACCGGACGACCTTTATGGGCCAAAATTTTTTCAAGAGCTGTTTATTGGAATCCTCTCTATTCCAATATCATAGGCCTATATGTTCGCTATAATTCTATGCGGAATATTTATCTGTGCCTCCTTTCTCTGAAGGTCAGGACCTTTTTGTCCTTGGTGAATGAGTTTTTGGACCCTCTTTTAAGTTTGGTGCATCTTTTGCCTAAATGGAATTTCTGAAATCATTTTAACGCCATTAATCAGAGGAATATATCCGTTTTCAATGTTTTATCACAGTTTTAATTTTCTTTCACTGCATTTTTTCGGTTTTTGAGTAGGATGTGCACTATGGAATCAAAATTTTTTATATTCTCGGCCATTGTGTCGACTAAAATTCCATCTAAAATGGGCCAAAAAAATCTGAAAAAATTATTGGGGGTAGAGGAGACTTCAGGGAGACTAGAAAAGCAGAAAATTTGCGATAATTTATTGAAAATCTAAAAATACAAACACTTTTAAAAAAGCGAACTTTTTATGCCCGCACCTGGTAATTTTGCAGGAGACACAAACGAAAATTTTTGAAAATAAGTGCATTTTTCTGAAGAAAATTTTACTAATTTTTTCTTTAAATTTTTCGAGTTTAGGAGGGGCACGTGCCCCCCTTTGCCCCTCCCTCCCTGGCACCGGGCCTACCATATTCCATCTAAAGACTAATTATTTCTAACTTATAAGTCCCATTCCAACCAAGAATCTGAAATTCCAAAAATCCTTAACTTTTATTTAAGGACACATCCGCCGAGCGGTCACTTTGGGTCGTGGCGGTGCTGAGTTTGGCCCACATCAGTGCCCAGCTGGTCGGCGGATTTCTGGCCAACAGTCTGGCGATCATCGCGGACTCCGGCCACATCCTCACCGATCTGATCTCCTTCCTGATTTCCATCTACATGATACGGGTTTCCCGGGTCTACGGTGTGAATTTTTATTTTTTTTTAATTTTTTAATTACAATTTTTTGCAGCCAATCGCCGCTACACTTTTGGTTATCTCCGCGCCGAATTCATCGGGGCCCTGGCCAGCCTCTTCATCATTTGGACCATCACTATTCTGATGGTATACTTTTGGTCATTCATGGGCATAGGCGTGACCGGGATGAAAAAATCAAAAATTTTAGGGTCATGGGTAGAGTAGAGAGAAAAGGGAAAAATTATTCCTAAAATTAATCATTTTTCTTATGAAATACCAAAAATCTCTATGGACCGCCGGCACCTCTTGAAAATTTTCATAAAATTTTTTCTAAAAAATCAATTTTCCTAAAATTATGAATTATGTTTTTTGGTCATAATATATTGTCCTAGATATTTTTGGCACTTGTCTTTTTTCGATTTTTTTTTAAATTCAAATTCAGATCATTTTCGCGACCCAAAGGATTATCAGCGGGCAAATGGAGGTCAACACCGACATCATGCTGATCACTGCGGCCATCGGGATCGCCTTCAACCTGGTCATGGTCCTGTTCCTGAAGTGTTCCAAGGGTGGCGCTCGTGCGATGCATTCCCATGGCCACTCTCACCTCGGGTAGTCAATTCAATAAAATATTAAATCTATTTTTAATTATTTGGATCCATTTTTAGAACATTCCGATTGACTATGTTCATGGTGTATTTCATACCAGGTCGTATCATAAAAAATCGATGTTTTAGTATTCAAGAGAATATAACTCCACAAAGAAAGATTCAAAAAAATTTAAAAACTTGGGAAATGATACTCCCATATCTCCTCTACATTTTTGTTTTTGGACCAATTCTCATACCTATTGAAATTTCCGAGAAAAAAATTCCCGAAGTGGTCTAGGTCAAAAATGGCCAAACCGGTTTTTCGGGTTTAAGACCAGGTTTCAGACAGGAAATCGGGCTGTTTATAGACCCAAAATGTAGCCCATTGGATGCTGCATAGAATGCAAAAAACCGCATCTCGATAGGTCCACTCTTTGATTTCTTATGAATTTTGCAATTTTGGCTTGAAATCGGCTTATTTCAATTTGTCTTTTTCCAAGTGAAAATTCAACAAAATCTCTTAAGGAAAATGGCCATTTTTTGGTCGATTTTAGAGTTTGAAAAAATCATGAAAAATCAAAGAGTAGTTCAATCGAGATGCGGTTTTTTGCATTCCATGCAGCATCCAATGAGCTACATTTTGGGTCTATAAACAGCCCAATTCCCGATTAACAAAGTGGTTTTAAACCATAAAACCGGTTTGGCCATTTTTGACCTAGACCACTTCGGGAATTTTTTTCTCGGAAATTTCAACAGGTATGAGAATTGGTCCAAAAACAACAATGTAGAGGAGATATGGGAGTATCATTTCCCAAGTTTTCAGATCTTTTCAATCTTTCTTTGTGGAGTTATGTTCACTTGAATACAAAACATCGATTTTTTATGATACGACCTGGTAGATAAAATAGGGGGGGNGGGATTCGTAGGCGGAAGGAGAGAAAAGGGAAAAAAGAAAAAGAGAAGGAAAAAATGATCAATTTTATTAAGAAAAGTCACAATTTTTCAAAAATTTTCTCCGGCGGCCCCTGTCGGGACCGCCGCCCACCCTCGCTACTCACTGAAATTTCTGAAAAAAATAACGAATTTTTAATGAAAAAATGAACAGATTTTCAAAAAAATTTCTACGACGGCCCCTATCGGGACCGCTGCCATCGCCACCCTATATAGTAAAGTTCTTTATAAAAAATAAGCCTCAACATAGTCAATTTTCTTATGAAATGGACTTAAATTCGCAAAACTTTCTCTCCGACAACTCTTAAAAGAAGGAAAATTGTGCATCGCCGCCAAAATTTTAGCAATTTTATGATTTTTCAGCGACAATTTGCGTTTTAATAAAAAAAATAAGAGGCATAGTATCGGTAGGGGGTCTGACCCCCCGTTGACCCTCCCTGGGCATAGTTAGTACGGAGGGTCGTTGACTCCCCCTACTATTTTACGTATGGTATATTTTGTATTTATCATTTTTCACAAAAAAATACTTTAAAAATCGACCTTAATGCTTCAAATTTCACAGAAATTTTTGTTTAATTTTTCTATTGATTCCCTGAATTTGGCTATCTCCTCAGGATTTTTTTCGACGAAGAGGGAAAATTTTCAGTTTTGGATGATTCAAAAAAACGGAAAGGATTTTAAAATTTCCTCACTTTCCTACCATTTTTTGTCCATAATTTCAGAAAAAAATTTTTTCTTTCAGTGCCCATTCCCATGCCCACGCACCAGGCGAGAATGTGAACATCCGGGCCGCGTTCATCCACATCCTGGGCGACTTCATCCAGAGCATCGGCCTGCTCTGCGCCGCCCTGGTCATCCGCTGGACCGACTTTCAGCTCGCCGACCCCCTCTGCACCTATCTGTTCTCCCTGGTCGTGTTGGCCACCAGTGTCCCCGTTGCCTGGGACATTTTTCTGACGCTGATGGAAGGTCAGAGTACGAAGTGTATTCGTAGGCCAAAATCACAAGGTCAAGAGGGTTTTTGGAAAAACGACGAAAAAAATTGAAAAAAAAGTTATCGATCTCCCTCCCCCAAAAATCATATTTTTATTTTAATCGCAATTTGCAATAAACATAAAAAGATTCTTGGTTTAGTTCGGGTTCGGGACCATTTTTAGAACTCGAAGATTCGAACTGAAAATACCAATGGATATGGATCTATGAACTGAATTGATTAGATGAATTATTGAATTTATAGGATTGATTGTTTTTTTTATTTTGCTTTTTTTTGTTTATACAAGAACCAAGATAGCCAGCATAATAGTTATTAGATGATAAGTTCAACATTCATTTTTTCCATACCTGAACATTTTTAAACCCAATTTTTGGTATATTTCGACTCGACTGATCATATTAATCAAGTCCAAATTTTAGCCACTCCACGAGATGCAAACTACGACGTCATCAAAAAGGTCTAACAGTTACGCCATTTGGCCAAAATGTTCAAATTCAAAATTCCAGGATTTGTCCTCCCTGAACTCCGTCGTGCGGATCCATTCCCTACACCTTTGGGTGCTGAGCACGGAACAGCGAGCGGCCGCTGTCCATCTCGTCATTGGTGAGCACGATCTTGTCACGATTTTTTCTTGTTAAGACTGATTTTGAACTAATTTTTTCAGATGACGAGTCCAAAGCTGTTACGGCAACCAAAGCAGCCACGACACTCCTCCAACACAAGCACAACTTCCACTTCACCACAGTCCAAATTGAGCCTGTTGACTCCTCCTCGGTTCATTCCCATTGCAAATTTTGTCGTGCCAAATAATTTTTATTTCCCAATTTTTCTTTTCCTATTCACTTCTTGTTTTCGCAAAATTTCTCAATTCCTATTCACTTCATGCACAATTTTTTTATTTTTTCATAAAAATACAATTTCATTTCCCAAAAATGTTTCCGATCGGGATTGTTGTCGCTCTCGAGTAGGGGGATGAGGATGATGGGGATGTCCCTTCCTCCTCCCCATAATCATCCGTGGCCATTGTTCTTCTGCTCATCAGCATCGCCACATTGAACGGACTTTTGGGCGTGAAATTGCTGAAACTGGGCATGGCCGGCAATGGGGCCGATATTTCGGTGGCGGTCAATCGGCTGCCCTTGCCATGCCTAAAAATCCTTGAAATTCAGGATTTTCCTGCCAAATTTGACCTGATTTGCTGATTCTGATCAAGTTCCTCATCTTCTTCTTCCCTCCTCTGGACAACGGTCAAGAGAACCGGGAGGATGATCAGCCCGTGTAGGACACCCAGGGTGATGACCAGCACGATGGTTTTGCAGAAGGAGTGGACTGAACAGAGTGATTGGATTGGAATTTAGCCAAATTCGATCAATTGTCAATAGTTAGAGAAGGATGATTTTGGTCAGATCAATGATCATTCCGATTGGAATGATGAGATCGATTTGGCTAATAAGTTAGTCCTTCTGGGATCGTGATCAGATCGATTTGATCAACCTTCCGATCATTCGGGACTGATAAGATCAAGTGTGGACAATTTTGGCCATATTGATCGGGAGCTTTTGATCAGATCAACGATTGGGAGTCAACTTCCCAATCGCCAGTGGATTGATCAGATTCCAATTGTAGTGAAAATCTGATCAATCCGATCGATACAAATCAAAATCCTCAATTTCCATACTGATCAAATCAGTGATCAACCCACAAATGTAGGACTCGGTGAGGGCCAGGAAGGACACGCCCAGGACGGTGGAGGAGGCCGACTGGCAGATCGGGGTGCCCACCGTGTAAAGGGCATTACGGAGGCGAAGTTGCGCAGATTGGCCGGGAGGGCCCCGGGCAAAGTTGTAGGCCAAATGGGCGGAAAAGTCGACGCAGAAGCCAATGCTCTTGGAAGGCCAGGGATCTTGTCAAGATTGGCGTCAAGTGCTTACCATGACGATGGTGACCTGTGAAATGGGGATGTCAAGATGGGTTGCTCTGGAATTCATTAGTACCCCGGGGATAATGGCATAAATGCTAAAATGTAAACTTTAACCCCGAAAGCCACAAAACATCTCATAAAGCCCCTCCCATTCCGCCGTTCAATAGCCCCTATAAGCTATAAGGCCAAAATCCGCTCGATTTTTCAAAAATTCAGGGACCTCCAATCGCGTTTTCTTTTGAACATAGGTCGGATTTGGGGACTAGTGTCGGGGTGCTAATAACTTCTGACCAAAAATATGCAAAAAAAAATTTTCCAAAAAAAACTGCAAAAATAACGTTTATACGTTTGGCATCTGATGAAATTGTGTCAAATGACACAAATTTACACATGAAAATTCTGTTAGAATTGAGTAGCAATCGAATACCACCTATATTTGATGATTTGCTGGTATGAAATTGGGAGAAAATGGAAGTTTTTTCGTGGTAACAATTCGACCAATAAATCCTTTTTCTACTGTATACAGAACCGGGATAGTTAAAGTTGGATTCCGATGGATCAACCACTGAACTACGCCATTTCCCCGCAAATTTTTCCCATTTTTATTAGCCATTTAAAAGCTAAATATGGCCAGAAATGAAAATTTCGGTATTTTAACCCACCATTGAGATGAAGTCCAGGCGGAGTGACAAGAATGGCATCAAGCCAAGGACGCCGAGGTTGATGGACACGATGGAGAAGGACACCCAGAGGGCCGCAACCGGGGCCGGGATCAGCACCAGCGAGACCAGGACCACGGAGAGGCCGGCCATGGCGATGGAGGAGATGGTGGCCGGGACAAGGGAGGTGTACTGCTCGGCAAACTGGAACAGGGAGAGGGCTGGAGATGAACCATGGATAGCCAAGAGGCCATGGACAGCAGGACAGACCGTGAAGAAGTCCGCGTAGACGCCGGTGGGCAACTCGCTGGACTCGGCCAACAGGCGGAACAGGTGCATGGCCCGGGATTGGTTGTGGTGGCCGACGGAGCGGAGACGGACCGTGACTGTCGAGGGAAGGGGAGGGCAAGAAGTTCAAGAAGTTCAGAAGCCACAGAACCCGGAATGGAATGAGTTTAGCAGCTTAGATGCCTTAGAACTGGGAATAGAACGAGTTCGAGCAGTTCAGAAGTATCAGGACCCGGAATCGAAGTAGTTCAAGCAGTTCAGATACTCTCAGAACTCGGAATAGAAAGATTTTGATCACTTCAGTGGCCCCAGGATTCGGGATCAAACGAATTCGAGCAGTTCAGATGTTCTCCAAACTCCGAATAGAAGAAGAAGAGTTCGAGCAGTTCAGAGGCCTCAGAACCCGGAATCGAACGGGTTCGAGCAGTTCAGCTCTAGTTAAGCTCTATGCAAAGCCCAAACCTCGTGAAGCCTCCAACATGGCACCATCCGACGTGAACCGGACATCCCTGCGGTACTTGCGGTGCCTGGGCATGGCCAGGAACTGCTTGAGGCGGGGCACAAAGTTCTCCCGGGTGGTGAGCACGCCATGGGCATGCTGCAGGTGCAGGAAGGCGCGCAACCTGTAACCCAAAAATATGATGCGGATATCATGGTCCATTTGCAAGATTATGCCCCCTCCGATAACTTGCCATGAGTCGGCAGCACCCGTGAACTCGGTGTGCTCGTACAGCTCTGTATGGAAAGGAAGGGATTCATTGGATCCATCGAACAATCTATGGTGTGAAAGATCTGATCCATTCTTGGCCCAAAAATTCCAATCCTGACTCGTAATACGGGTTTTTGTACCGGTCCAAAAGGGTCAAGCTTGATCATTGACCCAAACCCGGATTGAACCGCTCACCGATCTCCTTCTCCAGCACCAACCATAGCCGCCGATGGCCCAGCCGGACCCTGGAGAGTCCGTGCATCCACACATGCAGATGGCCTACATGCTCTGTAAGGTGTTCAACAAGTTCGAGCAGTTCAGGGGATCCGACGTGAACGGACCGGGAAAGTACTGTTCCGTGACGCGCAACGCCCGCTTGCCATGAGAGCTGTCCGGGAGAAGGTCCAACGGCTCCAGGCCCAGCTCAATGCTGGTGCACCCGTAGGCCGAGATCAACTGATGTGAGGGTACGGTAGGATATATAACCATATATAGTGTGGTACTGACGATACTGTATAGGTAATATAGAATACTGATCTTTGGAATTAGTAAACAGTAAAATCCGCGTCAGAAAAGTCCGGTAATCTAGAGCTCCGTTAGTTTCGAATTTGGCCTCGAAACGATTTGTCGAATGCGTTTGGCGCTTTTGTTCTCTCTTCTCCTTGTCTCTGTTCCTTCATTTCATTTCACTGGATCCAAAGACCACTCTGTCTTCGAGTGGGCGTGTCCCTCCTTAGAGTGGGCGTGTCTCTCCACCTAGTTCATATAAATAACTTTTACCAATGTGCATTCCCCTCAATTAGTGATCGTGCGGAGATTTATTCTTTGCAAACAAAACAATCGCTTCAATACCATTTTTTCAAAAGGGATTTCCGGACTTTTCTGACGTGCACTTTACTTAATATTATATGTACATACAAAGTGTATCAAGAACCATGTACAGGGTCTGAATATCGGTACTGTATAGCAAATGCTACCGTATTCCTAGTATCCTACACCTTTAAGACCCATTAGGCTCCAAATACACTTACCTACTTGCCCCATCAGAGTGCCTCTATATGCTAGGTAGACTCCCTATGCCACTTCCACTAATAAGCCAATGCATAAACATCAGGTACCGTATCCATCAGTCAAAAGCTCAAAAGTACGGATAAAGTACGTCGAATGCGGCAGGTAGCCTGCATCGTATGTCAGCAAAAATTGCATTTACGAAGTATCGTACCCCACTCCATTAAGGAGTACTCCACTCCTACAATAGGAACTAGGGATCAGTGTAGGTGTAGTGATTCGGGCCGCTGGCCCATCCCTAACACTAACTAGATAGAGGCCGAACAGCGCCAACACTGCGGCCTGCACAAATTTGTTGAGCAACAGGGAGGCAAAGTGGGAGCGGAAGAAGCGGGACAGGGCCAAATTGGCCAGGGCATCCTCATCATCGGTATCATCATTGCATTGTGCCACGGCACTTTTGGACTGCCCTTTAGGAAGGACGACACTTGCTGGAAGTTTGGGATCTCCCGAGATTAGGTGTTTAGATCTCCAAATTCAATTTTCATAATCCAAATGCAAGGTCCGGAATTTGAGTGATCGGATCGGGTTATTCCAGTTCAAAATCCCGAAATTGCCAATCCCGATCCAGAGGCAAGGATCTCGGATTTTAGGAAAGGGAGGGGGTTTTTTTAGGAAAGGGAGGTCCCGATCCAAAAACCAATGAAGTCGAGATTCGGAAATCCCGATACCGAAAATCAGACGGAAAGATCCCAATACTCAAAAACCTTTAGGCCCATCTTGTTTCAGTTAGGTTGAACAGTTTCGTACCTGCTGAACCGAATCCGACAATTGCGTAGATGGACGAGGTCGAAATTGGTCTCCGGCTCTGCCGATGGGGCGGGCGCATTCTGCGCATGGTCAGACAATGCCGGTTCTGCACCTCGCGCAGGGAGGTCAGACACATCAAAGCGGCGAAAATAGTGAGCTGGTAGACATAGGAGAAGAGCAGACAGACGGCGGAGAACAGGCAGAACATCTGATGGAGAGGAGAGAGATGGGTAGAGAAAGAGAGAAAATCAAAGATGATGATATGGCCAACTTGGACACTCGGGAACGGGGTCAGACAGCCAACGGAGAAGGAGAGCAGATCGGTGAGGGAGGTGATCTGGATGAGTGGAAAAGTGACCGGAGATCAAAGATCACTTCGCTCCAAAGAACTTACAGTGATGGATACGCCTGCGTCACCGAAGGTGCACTCCATGCGTTCCCGCAAACTCATGCGTAATGGGGTGGCACGCCATGCGGCCAGCAGGATGAACACGTTGTCAACCCCGACAGCTTAAGACAACAAAATCTTGGTAAGGACATTTTTTTGGACAATTGAAAGTTTCCGAATACAGACTGCATTTTCGGGATTTTCAGACCCTAAAATGGGATTTTTTTTGAGTGCTTAGGATCCTACAAAGGCTAACATTGGTCTTATGGTGCATTAAATTTATCTGAGTCCATAAAGGGTGATTTCTAGGGACTCTGAGAGTCCGGAACTCTATCCAATAACCCAGGGCTCGCAAACGTCCTTATTTCTAAGATTTGTCCTTATTTTGAGGGGTCCCAATCTTAGAAAAATTAAATGTCCTTATTTCTAAGATTCGTCCTTATTTTGGACCTTTGTCCTTATTTTGTCCTTATTTTTGGATTTTGGACAAATTTATTCAAAAAATGACTGATTTTCTTAAGAAAATAAGGCTCATTTTCGAAAAATTTCTCCGGCGGCCCCTATCGGGTCCGCCGGCACCCCTCAATAAATGAATACCTGGCGCTATTTGAAAGACGTTTATTTTTGAAAACCCACTAAAAGGGTCCCCCCTTTTCAGCAAAAAATGAAACAAAAAATTTTGGTTTTTATATATTCTTTTGCTTAAAAAACTGATTATTATTCAAAAAATTAAAAGAAATTTTCATTTTTGGATTTCAAATGAAAAGGGTCCCCCCTGTTGGATTTATGGGTTTTCAAAAATAAACGTCTTTCAAATAG